>ML786251.1:265514-282001 GCA_009831015.1 Picea engelmannii | reverse complement strand
GTAATTGCAGCTTGCCTCATAAGAGAATGAGCAAGTGAAGTGTGTGTTAGAAGTGAGGCGCTAGCCTCTTATTTATATCAATCTGGCACGTGTGAAGAGTCCCCATCTGGCAGGGCCGACCTCTCACGCTGGGTGGGTAAATCCATCTTTAATTAAATCTGGCCCTTTCATTATAACTGTTGGGGCCGACTTCTTATTCTACACATTATAATTGTCCAATGACCAATCCACAAAAGGGGATTTGGTCCTTATACAATTACCGACTTGATTAATCCTCAATAGGGATTAATCTAATAATAAGAATAATAATAATGACATGATTAATCCACAATGGGGATTTAATCCAATAACAAAATAATAAGAATGCTCTTCGCACTTACATTATTTCAACAACAACCATATAAACAGATGTCCTTCAACCAACAAAAGGACAATAAATTAATAACCAAATATTATGGCCCCTATAAGGTTTTGCAAAGGATTGGAAGCATGGCTTACAAATTGGAGTTGCCTCCATCTTCACGTGTACATTTAATCTTTCATGTTTCTTGCTTAAAGAAGGTAATCAACAACATGATCTCAGTCCAAACTATTTTACCAGAGATTAATAAAGAAGGGAAAATCATTCTAGAGCTAGAAACAATCCTTGAAACGAGAATTAAACAGCTGGAAAATCGAGCAATTACAAAGTACATTGTCAAATGGATGAACCTACCAGTGGAAGAGGCAACATGGTAATATGAATTCTTCATGCGAAAACCCCTGTGGTTAGTCAAGTGTTGAGGCACTTGTTTGAAAGTGAGGGGCATGTTAAGCCCTAGACAAGACCCCATGTTATGTATTAAACGTCTTATTAAGCCATGTATATTGAATTATTATATTTATAGTGTTATATTTGTTTGTAGGCTAGAATTCTTCATTTCGCCTTTTCATTATAATTGTTCCCTTTGTCCCTTGTATATATACCAAAGAAACCTAGTCTTAAGACCGTCTTATTAGATCTCATCTTGTCTTCTGAATTGGATGTATTGTAAAATGAGGTTCCCCCCTTGAAGTGGATTCTATTCATTGACTTTTTATCATTTTTAAAGCGTTGGATCATAACAAAAGATAAGTTGGCATGTGCCTAAGACAAAGGCAAGGATAAATATTGTAGGAATTCATTATGGACTTCCAAAAAAGAGCAATCCATTTTTTTCCTATTAAGAGTTTCAAAGTTCTTATTAAGTACTGTAGAGATTTGTACATTCATCTTGTAAGAAAGTGACACTATTACAATACACATGTACAATGTTGTTTATTTGCAATGTTAGAGCCCTCACATCTCCAATTCATTTTTGTTTTCTTGTGTGCATTGAATAAATCCTACTGATTACTTCATCTTAGCATCCATAATAACAAGGATGAATCCATATATTTCACATAGGATAAAATAATTATTATTTATTATTCATTAACCATAACATGAGATACAATGATGTGCATATAAATACACGTAGGGATGATAAGTTATGTCCTTGGCAAGGGACATGACTTATCATTTATTACATAACCTTATCATTCCACGACTTATCATTATTACATTATAATGACTATATGACATAATAATTGACCTATAACTATTATTACATGATAATAAATGTAATATACTCAAGTATATTACAAGTCTTCTCCCCTTAAAAATGTTTTGTCCTCGAAGCATAGGGAATGAGAACAATATTTTGTAATGTACATTGATTAGTTAAGGTTGAGGACATGAGGTGATATGTCTTCTTGAAACATTGAACAATATTGGTACATCAAAAAATGATCAATCCATTCAAGGTTGATTCTTTCTGAAACTCTCTGATGATAAGATTTGAGATTCGATCTTCTTTGTTGTTGACTTTGGGGTACATAGATTGATGCAAGGCTGAAGATAAACCCTGTCAAATCCTTCCAACATTCGAAAGAGTTCAAAACCAGACTCACAAATCACCACAGAACTCGATCATAGTATGAGTTTACACAACGTTAACGTGTGGGCTCCTTACAGATGCACCCACCAATCATCCTGAGATCGACGGTCCACAATGATTGCAGAACCTCAAGTAGCGCGTGGTTTATCGAAGAGCTCGATCTCCGCAATGTGAAAATGTGCTCACTGACCCTTTTCTAACCCTGGTCGTTGATTGTCCACCCCGATGAGATCTACAGAGCTGGTGGATTGTGGGATTACAAATTGCACGCTGGTTAATTTCTCTTTCACATTCAGTAATGATCCCCGACCATTGATCCGGTGCTTGTATATCCGATGGTCATGAATAGTTATGATCGTTGACCAGTCTTCCAATGAATCAAACAATTGACGTTTGTTCTTTATGAGAGATGGATGATTCACATTCTTGCTTCTGTGGCGATCGCTCCCTTTGTACAGATCTCGACTTCTTCCCTGTAGATCGTTTCACGAGTTTGCCTGTCAACACTCAGAGGGAATTCTCTCGTTCTAACATGGATGCATAGATCAATATCACATGGTTAAAACTAAAATTCGTAAGCAGAGATCTCAACCTATGATAACAACAAAATACACACAGTGATATGAAGGAGAATCAAATCATTCTTTGGTAATTCTATTCAAGTTTATAACGTCTTCAGAACCAATGTTTCATCCTTTTACATCCAACCAACCTATCAATCAATCAACCCTTTGCTCAATACAATTACACAGTTTTAAGCTTGATTGAGCTTTGGTTGTTTTATCAACTTGATCACTAAAAATCCTCTAATCACCTATAATTAAGAAACCACTCAACCTCCTAGCTAACATAAAGATCCTTGATGCCTTCTAGAGGTATTCGAGAGATTTATTACATAACAAAATAAACAATTAGGGTACAAACTCCCTTAGTAAAGGTTTTTGACTTTTTGGGTCAAAATAAATCATTTGTTTCAGATGCTCCTGCATTAGACTCCTAGGGAAGAAAAGAATTGTTGATCATATCTTCAAGATCAACATGATATTTTTGGACTTCTGCTGTTGTCATCAAAGTATAATCCTCTACTGTCTGACCTTTCCACTTTACCAAATACTCAAGTATTCTTTGCCTTTGGTTTTCTTTGTCATTGTTTTGTCCAATTTTTTCTCAATTTCTCATTGTCTTCTTAGGTAATTGTTATCCCCATTCAATCTGATTTTCCTCACCTACAGGTTCATTTGCTGTTCCACTGTTTGATTCCTTGAAGGAATACAAGTCTACCACATTGAATATTGGAGATATTCCAATATCACCTGGAAGTTCCACCTCATAAGCATTTGCAGAAAATCTCCCCAGTATTCTGCAAGGCCTAATTTTCTTTGGCTTCAACTTGTTATATATCCCTACATGAAACCTTTCCTTTCTCAAATATACCATGACCAAGTCACCAACCTCAAAATCCACTTGCCTTCTTTTCATATCAACTCTCTGCTTGTATTTGCCACTGCTCTCATGTAGCTTCTGTTTGACATTCTCCTGCATTTCATATATGTTGACTGCAAAATCTTCACCACCACCACTCCTCATTTCTTTCTTTTCCATATTTCTCAATTCATATACTCCCCTTGGATGCATTCCATAAACTATCTAAAATGGAATCATACATGTACTTTTGTTTGGAGAATCATTATAAGCAAATTCTGCTTGGGCAAGCAATTGATCCCATTTCTTTGGGTTCTCATATACCAATCTTTTCAAAATATTCCCTAAACTTCGGTTTACTACTTCTATTTGCCCATCATTCTCAGGGTGATATGCTGAACTGAAGTTAAGGGTTGTACTCAACTTCCTCCATAATGTCCTCCATAAATGACTTACAAACTTGGTATTTCTATCAGAGACAATGCTTATAGGTAGTCCATGCAACCTTATTACTTTTGAGAAAAACAAATTTGCAATGTTAGTTGCATCATTAGTCTTTTTACAAGCAATAAAATGAGCCATTTTTGAAAATCTATCTACCACAACATAGATAGAGTTTTTGGTAAACCCAAAACAAAGTCCATGCTCATAGAATCCCAAGGTCTATTTGGGATAGGCAAAGGTTGATACAATCCCGTGTTTTGACTCCTCCCCTTTGCATGGTGACAGATCCTGCACTTCTCCACAAATATTTTTACATCATTCTGCATTTCTGGCCAATAATAAAAATTACTTACGTGAGCATATGTCTTGTCCTGACCAAAGCGTCTGGACAGTCTTCCACGATGCTTTTCCTTTATCAAATTTTCCCTCATGGAACACTTAGGTATGCATAGCTTACTATTTTTGAACAACATACCTTCTTGCATCATGTAGTCTAACCATTGATCTCTATTGTGGGCAACAAGGTTTTCACAAGCTGCATAAACTTCCTGAAAATAGGCATCCTCTTTATACATTGCTACTAATTCATCAAATCCTAAAGTGCTCACTCTAACTTCTTGTAAAATTAAATTTACTCTGCTCAGAACATTGAGAACTCTATTAGATTTACCACTTATATGTTTGATCACAAAAGTGAAACCTTGCATAAATTCTACCCATTTAGCATGTTTTTGGTTCAGCTTGTATTGGCTACTTATAAATTGCAATGCATGATTATCTGTATATAAAATGAATTCCTTAGGCATTTAATAATGCCTCCATTTCTTAAGTTCTTGGACAACTGCATAAAACTCTTTATCACATGAAGAATATTTTTGTTTTGCCTCATTCAACTTTTCAGTAAAGTATGCAACATGCCTATGCTCCTGACTCAACACAACCCCTATTGCTGTCCCACTAGCATCAGTTTCAATTTGGAAGGCTTTATCAAAAACTTGATAAAGCCAAAACAAGTTTTTCAATGATCTTTTTCTTCAATAATTTAAAACTCTTATTAGCTGCTTCAGTCCATTTAAATGGTTGTCTACTCTCTTTGACAGTCTCAACTATGGGTGCACAAATATAATTGAAACTTCCAATAAATTTCCTGTAAAAACTTGCAAGACCATGAAATCTTCTTACCTCCTATACACTTCTTGGAGTTGGCCAATCAATAATTTCTTGTACCTTTTATGGATCCATCTTCAAGCCTTCTTCAGAGACTACAAATCCCAGATATATTAACTCCTTCTTCATGAAACTACACTTCTTCAAATTTATCAACAAATTTCCCTTCTGCAGTTTACTCAAAACCATCTTAAGATGTTTCAAATGCTCCTCTTTAGTCTGATTGTAAACCAGAATGTCATCAATATAAAAATAAAAAAATTTCCCAATGTATTCTTTCAGTTCTTCAATCATTAATCTCATGAATGTACCTAGTGCATTTGAGAGTCCAAAGGACATCACTAACCACTCATACAAACCACTGTTTGTTTTAAATACAGTCTTCCATTCCCCCCTCTCTAATCCTTATGTGATGATAGCCACTTTTTAAATATGTTTTGCAAAGTATCTTGAACTAGATAAACAATCCATCAAATAATTAATTCAACGTAAGGGAAACCTATAACTGATAGTAATCTTGTTGATAGCCTTGGAATTAGTACACATGTGCCATCCTCCATCCTTCTTCGGGATAAGTACTGTTGGTACTGCACATGGACTCAAACTTTCCTTCACCAGTCCTTTATCCAACAATTCTTGCTCCTGCTTCTTAATTTTTTCATTTTCTTGAGGGGTCAATCTATTTTCTGGTTTGCTAGGCAAACTTGCTCCAGGTATCAGATCATGATGACTGATACTTCTCACAGGTGGTAATTCATTAGACAGTTCATCTACTATAATATCAACAAATTCATCAAGCATGCCTTGAGCTTCTTTAGGAAGATCATTTAAATTTGTAGTAGTAAATATTACCTTTGGGTTACCAATTAGAGCAAAATGTAACTCCACAACTTTCTTAACTCCTTGCAACAGTTCCTTTCAACTCATCAATAGAATACTAGGTCCCAATCCACCTTTAGCTGTCTCATCTTTCAAAGGCAACAACATATGTTTCTTCCCATCTTTCTCTAAGGAGTAAGTATTCCTTCTACCATCATGAATGGATTTCCTGTCATATTGCCAAGGTCTTCCCAATAGAACATGGCATACATCCATTGACGTTATATCACATAATACCACATCTTTATAGTTACCAATTTGTATTTCCACGTTACACTGCTCATTCACCAAGAGATGTTGTCCTTTCTGCAACTAGGACACTATGTAGGGAATGGGATGTGCCATCCTCTTCCATCCCAAATTCTCTACCATCTTTGTGGAAACCAAATTATCTGTACTCCCACTATCTATGACCACTTGGCAACACTTACCTCCTTACTTGCATACAGTCCTGAACAAGCTTTTCCTTTGAGTTGGTTCAATCACTTCCTTTTCTGCTTTAACCAAGACCCTCTTCAACATAAATAACTCTCTTGTCTCACGAGCTTCCGTTTCAACTGCTACATTTGCTGGTTCTTCCTTTGCTTCTACTACATTTACATTCCTCTGGGTTGTTGCTTTATTCTTAGGATAATCCCAAGACAGATGTCCTAATTCTCCATATGTATAACATCTTGTTTCTCTTCCTCTGAAGCTAGATCTTATACCCCTGGAATCACCTCTTCTTGGTGATTGGATGCCTGATCTTTCTCCTTCACCCTTAGTAATATGGATTCTTTCTCCACCAACTGATCCTCTACCACAAATTGTACCTCTTCCTCTATTCCTTTGACTTTGCTTCCTTGCAATATTTTCCTCAGCTTTCAAAGCTACTTGATATGCATCCTCAATAGTCCCAAGAGTCAACATACCTATCTCAGCTTGGATATCGTATCTGAGACCATTAATATATCTGGCCACCTTCTCTATATCTCCTTCTATGTGTATAGCCCTGATATTCAACCTGTATAATTCCTCTATATACTCCTTAACTGTCATGCCTTTTTGCCTCTGGTTCTATAATTACTTAAAGAGGTTCAACTGGTAGTCTTTGGGAATAAATTTATTTTTTATTTTGTTCACCATCTTATCCCATTGATTAATCTTAGAATTTCCTTTCCTCTGTCTGTGTATCTACAACTCATCCCACCAGATGGCTGCATGTCCCTTCATTCTGGTAGCTACATACTTCACCTTCTTCCTGTCTTCAACCTCTTCAAAGTCAAAATATTTATCCATGGTGTTGATCCAGTCTATTATATAATCCACATTCAGACTTCCATCATACGTAGGATCTTCCACCTTTGGTCTGCTACTAGCCTTTGCCAACATTTTGAATATTCTTTCATCATGTGTCTCTTTTGCTTCTTCTTCAGAAGATTGGACCTCTACTTCATCACTGATGTAACTAGATTCATGATTTCTTCTCTGGTTTATCTCCATGGCACCCATTCTAGCGTTCAACCTCCTCAATTCCTATAATACATCGTCATCTCCTGCTGCTCTATCTCGACCTCTACCAAGAGGAATTCCACCTCGCCTCCTTGGTGACATGGTTCACTTATCAAAAGCAATTGGTTTTCTCTGATACCAAACTGATGCAAGGCCGAAGTTAAACCCTGCCAAATCCTTCCATCAATCGACAGAGTTCAAAACTAGACTCGCAAATCACCACATAACTCGATCACAGTACGAGTTTACACAACGTTAACGGGTGGGCTCCTTATAGATGCACCCACCAATCGTCCTGAGATCGATGGTACACAACGATGGCGAAACCTCAAGTAGTGCGTGGTTTATCAGAGAGCTCGATCTCTGCAAGGTGAAAAAGTGCTTGCTGACCCTTTTCTAATCCCGGCCGTTGATTGTCCACCCTGACGAGATCTACGAAGCTGGTGGATTGCGGGATTACAAACTGCACGCTGGTTAATTTCTCTTTCACATTTCCAAATGATCCCCGATCGTTGATCTGGTGCTGGTATATTCGACGGTCATGAATAGATCTAATCGTTGACCAATCTTCCAATGAATCTAACAGTTAGTGTTTGTTCTTTCTGAGAGATGGACAATTCACGTTCTTCCTTATGTGGCGATCACTCCCTCTATAAAGAGCTCAGATTCTTCCCTGCAGATCGTCTCACGAGTCTGCCCGTCAACACTTAGAAGGAATTCTCTCGTTCTAACATGGATGCATAGATCAATATCACAGGGTTAAAACTAGAATTTGTAAGCATATATCTCAACCTATGATAACAACAAAATACACATAGTGATATGAAGGAGAATCAAATCATTCTTTGGTAATTCTATTCAAGTTTATAACATCTTCAGAACCAATGTTTTGTCCTTTTACATCCAACCAACTTATCAATCAACCAACCCTTTGCTCAATACAATTACACGTTTTTAAGCTCGATTGAGCCTCAGTTGTTTCAACAACCCGATCACTAAAAATACTCTAATCACCTATAATTAAGAAACCACTCAACCTCCTAGATAACGAAAATATCCTCGATGCCTTCTACAGGTATTCGAGAGATTTATTACATAACAAAATAAACAATTAGGGAACCAACTCCCTTAGTAAAGGTTTTTGACCTTTTGGGTCAAAAGAGATCATTTGTTTTAGATGCTCCTGCATCATAGATCTTTAGATGCTTTGATATGTAAGTTTGTTGTTGACTCTTGTTAGGTACCATTGGATGCGTGCATGTTGATTCTATAATGATATGGATTCTATGATTTGGGTAGCGATATGGAACCATGGTAAGATGATCCTTATTAATCTTTTTGTGATTTACTTGAGTCAACATGTTAATATGTGATAAGATTTGGGATTCGATCTTCTTTGTTGTTGTCTTTGAGGTACATAGATCTTTAAATGCTTTGATATGTAAGTTTTTGTCGACTCTTGTTAGGTACCTTCAGATATGGGCATGTTGATTCTAGAAGGCTATGGCTTCTATGATTTGGGTAGCGACATGGAACCATCGTAAGATGATCCTTATTAATTTTTTGTGATTTATTAAATAAAATTGAGTCAACATGTTAATATGTGATATGTTTGTATTCACCGATCTGTCAATGACTTTATCAATGGCGATCAATGGAGCTTCAACCATCACTAGATCTATAGATGTTGCTTTATCACTGCACTGTTTCTTGAACTCAACCTTTGGAAGCTCTTCCAATAACAAGGCTTCATTAGTAATGACACTTTGATTTTTAATTTCAATCCCCTATGTTGAGGTCACTTTATCTTCAATTTAAACATTTGGAAACTCTTCCACTGATACAACTTCATTGATAATAACATTAGGTTTTTCCACGTTGATTACACGGTGTTAGTACCCTTGTCCATGTTTTGGACTTTTTGTTGCACCTTCATCTCATTCTTCAACTTCTTGATTTTTGCCAATAGAGTTTTATTTTGATTTCTCAAATGATAAATTTCTTCGTCTTTATCTATGATAATCTTGTCAAATTATTTTTGCATTGTTTGCATTAATTTTTTATTATCTTGAAGTTGCACATTTGATATATCTTTAATGTCTTTGGATGTCACTGAATTTGACTCCAATGTAACATCCTGCAATGTTATCTTCTTCTTCGTATATGATAATGTAAAAAACTTCTTTTTTGTGTTTAAAATGAAAGTTCCCAGTGTTTCCATTCAGGGTGAACCCAAAATTATGTCACCATCAACGCTCAACAACGATTTCATAGTGAATTACAATACAAAAGTATAATATCCAATGTTCGTTTGTAAATCATTTATGTCATAATGTTTTATGCCCAAAAAGTATAGCTTTTTTGTTATATTTGACTCGAGAATTAATAAATGGTTAACAAAATTGGTACTAATGTAATTATTACATTCAACGAGAGCAATATAAATATTAATATCCTTCCTTTCAAGTGTCCCTTTGATTCAAAACATCATTGAATCATAATTTCATGTGGTTTCAATAAATCTTCCTATTTTGTCATTATTAGACTCTCTTTTACTTTTGCCAAAATTTCGTAATATTTCATTTAAAATTATACACTTAATAACTTAGGGGCTATTTTTATAATACCACTTTTAATTGAACTTTGGAATATATGATTGATAATAATATTTTACCTTCTTAAGAATATATATTAATAATGCAAATGTTTTCACATTTTATCTACTTTAATACTTTTACCTTTTCATGTTATTGACTTTTACGTGAATAGTTATAAAACTTATCTTCCATATAAAAAAATATTTATATTTCCTTTTTTATTCCTCCATGCAAAAATTCTTCCCACATAAAGCTTATCCTCCATGTAAAAAGAGGTTTATATTTCTTCACATGCGATTAAAAGCACTTGGAAAACTTCCTTTTATAATTTCATGTGCACTTTTTAAAAATACATATATATCAATGTTTTTGGCCACGAGCCTGGAAATTATTTGTAGAATCTTTTTTTTTCTTCTTTTTAATTTTTTTTTAAATGCTATTGGAAAAATAAAATTAATCACAGATCAGAACAACAAAAAAATATCCTTGACCACAAGCTCGTAGAAAGACCGCTCTGATACCACTTGATGCAAAGTTATTGGTTACTTTACCTTAGCATCTATAATAACAAGGACAAATCCATATATTCCTTGATGGATAAAATAATTATGATTTATTATTCATTGACCATAACATGAGATATAAAGAAATGCATATAAATACATATAGGGATGATAACTTATGTCCTCGGTGAACAACAATGGGACTAAGCTACACATGATAACGAAAAAAAAATCCAGATATGGTGGATTTATGTGCATGGAGCCGAAACCAAGACCAGAAAACGATAGTATTATCCCGTCCATTCCATGGATTAGGTTAAATATGTATTAGTTCAAAAAGTTCAAAAAATCCAGGTATGGAAGATTTTTATGCGTGGAGCCGAAACTAGGACCATGAACCGATAGTATTATCCTGTCCATTCCATATATTTTTTGGCTGAGGTAGTAGGCTATGTTTACTGGATTTTTTGTTAGCATTTTTGCCTTCACCTAACTTCCTTTCAATAGAGGTTCTGTTTGGTTCTCTCAATTCTTACTCGATTTTCTCCACTAACTCCCGTTAGACCGCATTAATGTTCCTATTAATGGACCCTGTAAACTTTGTAGCTACTCCTCGCTTCTTTTCTTGGTTAATGATCATTTACTGACTTTTCTAGCATGGAAATCTGAGTGGATCCCAGGTGGCTTGTTTCTATGGAAAAGTCTAGACCGGATGACTTAGCCGACGATGTCAGTACACTTATGGGTGCATCCGACGAGGTCATTTGGTAGAGAGTGGGCCTTTTCTCCAATGTAGACTCCTTGGATTTCGGTATGAAAACCTTAAATTGTCCCTTTGGTGATTTGAAAAATAACCTAGCTACCCCAACTAACAAGAAGTTTGGCCATATGACCACTTTAACCAGTCTTCTTCCTGGACAATCTGATTATTCTCGACAAAAGGAGAAGGTTGCGACAATGAGTAGCCCGTCTGAGGTTTTTAGGGAGACTATCCCTCCTAGCTCACAAAGAATGGTGAGGAAGCCTTTGGGTCCATCCGGGTGCAGACATAAACAGTGGAAGGCCAACAAAGTCTTCAGGAAAATGGTTCTGGGGTCGGATATTAGGCTCGATGAGACAATTAGGATGTCGATGTGTGGGTTAGTAGGTAGAGTTTCTTACAATTATATGTGTAAGGTCTCTATCCCATTTTGGGTCGAACAACACTGGGTGCCTTTGATAGTTTACACTCTGGAGATTTTGTACCTAAGCAAAGGATGGTTAGGTTTCATATGCAAAGCACTTGAAGACCTGTCTATCCTTTTGGAAAACCGATGGGTTTTGGGTGGTAGTAGCCTGATGCTGAAACGATGGAGGGTATCCTTTGACCTGACTAGAGAATACTTCCAACAACGCCATCTGTGGGTGATCTTACCAGGTTTACCCATCCATCTATGGAACGAGGGTGCTTAACGACGATTGGAAACTCACTTGACACTTTCATCTCGGTGGATGGACATAACCTAACGACCCCTGTTAGAAAAGTAGGGATGATTTTGGTTGAAATTGAAATCCACTGTGGGATTCCATAGGTTTTAGAGATTGAATGGAGAGACCGTAAGATACTACAAAGGCTTGATTACCTCGACATACCTTTCAGGTGTAGCCTCTGCCATAGTACAAAACACCTCCGAAAGGACTGTAATGGCTGGGTTGCAGAAGATGAATATGAGGATACAACGGTTCATAGAGATTTATATAACTCACCTTCTGAAGATGATTCAGTAGGTTTCTGGGCCTTTCACTTTTCGACAGAGGCCACAAGTCCACCGACACCAGCAGATACACTCTCGGGTAAGTTAAAACTTTTATGTCCAACTATTTTTTCTACTTTATCATTTTGGGAAAAGGAGGCACTGGATGCATCTAGCTGGTTAAAACATACTACAACCATTGGAGAGGTTTCCATAGAGGCAGATAAGGAGCCTACTAGACCCACATTAGTGGGGTCGTTTCGATAAGTGGATAAGGAAACCATTTCGGTCGTGAATTCAAGGGTTGAGGTTATTGTATTTTCCAGGAGTCCTGCTCCCACTACTGTCTTTGGAAATGTATCTAACCAATCATTAGAGATAGATGACCCTTTCCAGCTAGATACCTCCCAACCTATGACCTTACACCTGCCCAAGGACTCTGCTTCTCTTCTCAGTTGTCGTGAACTGGAGGAAGATGATTCTTCTCTTACTGCGGTCCTAGATTCCTTGATACCTTACATTCACGACTCCACCTCTTCCATTCCTTTACCTGTCTACCTGTGGAACTCTATTTATGAAAATATTTCTAGGGATGGGGAGGTAAGTACCTCCCATCTAGATGTTGATGGGGCAGGAAAAGAATATGCTTGGTCTAGGGGCCTGGGTATCAAATATTCGCCAATAAAAACCAGAAGTGCAAGGAAGAAATCGTCGGCTTCGACCTCCCTACAACCAGATACTGTTCCTCCTACCACTGATGGTGGGGCACTTAGAGATATGAAATCCCTCACAAGGGATAAACAATGATTGTACTCTCCTTAAATCTTAGAGGGATCAGGGGCTCCCTAAAAACTTCCTCTATCCGTCCTCTTTTGGATAGAACTCGCCAGGATATTCTGTTCCTACATGAAACCTTGGTTCATGAACAAAAAGAAAGAACAATTATGAATTGCTTATGACCTTTCTGGGTATCCTGTGCTGTTAATTCAATTAGTACCTTGGGAGATCTCTTGGTTACTTTGGATCCAAAAAAACTCGATTTGTTACCTTACCTTTCATGTCGTGGAATTTTATTGACAAGGAAGTGTATTGCTAGCAAAAGGGAGCTCACTCTAATTAACATCTATGGCCCGTGTTCGGAGAGGAAAAAATTTTGGAGCTCTGTAGTAGACAATGGTCTACTATCACACAAAAAATTGATTATTGTAGGAGATTTGAATTTTACTGTCTCTACGTGTGAATTATGGGGAGGATTGGCCCAAGCGGGACATTTGGCGGGTTATTTCAAAATATTGTTTCAATCCAAGCAAGTAATTGACATTCAACCGGATAGATTAGTCCCAACCTGGAGGAATGGGCAAGCTGGGCCAAGCTCTATTGCTAAGAGACTGGACATATTTTATGTTTCTGAAGAGTTATTAACTAGTGCTGGACTATACAGATCTTGGGTGAAATACCCATTTATTTCAGATCATGCTTTGGTAATACTACAGTTGGAGATCGACCCTGTCAACAAAGCTTATCCATTTAAATTACATTATTAGTGGTTACTCGAAAAGGATTATAACGACATAGTTCATAAGGTATGTATTGATAAAAAATACTTATCCGAAGGTGGCATACAACGTAGATTAGTCTGGAAGCTAAAAGATCTAAAGAAACACACAAAACTCTGGATAAGGGAAAGACACTGAAAGAACTTATTGAAGCTGGAAAAGTTGGAAACTGATATAAAAGAAAATATTTTGCTAGTGGCGGATGGTGCTTCTTCCCCAGAAGTAGAAATAAAACTTAGTATCCTTGAACAAGAAAGAAATAGTTTATTAAAAGCAAATAAAAATTGTGGAGGCAACGCAGTAGGGTGATTTGGATACAAAGCAGTGACCATAATACTAAGTTTTTTCATCAATTCTCCCGTTACAGGAGAAACTATAAGGATGTATGGAAGATTTTATATGCCAATGGGATATGTCACACTGGTCAGGATGAAATTAAAGAAGATGCAATGAATTATTTTGGTAACTTCTTCAAGGCTTAGGATCATGCAACATTAGAACAATTCATAATTGCGGGAATCTTCTCTCGACTGGTGAATGAAGACGAAGCTAGCACACTACATTGCCCAGTCAGCTTAGAAGAGATGAAAGAGGTTTTATCACTGTTCAAGAAAGATAAGAGTCCAGGGCCCAATGGATGGACAATTGATTTTTTCACACATTTCTTTGATTTGGTGGGAGCCGGCCTCGTAGAGATGGTTGAGGAATTGAGAAAGAAAAGTTTGATTGCTAGGGGCCTTAATTCCACATTTATAGCCCTTATCCCAAAATCAAATAAGCCTACTACCTTTAGATATTTCAAACCTATCTCCGTTTGCAACCTCTGTTACAAGTTAATTTCCAAAATCATTGCAAATCGAATTAAGCCGATCCTTTCCAGATCACTTTTAACTGAACAAATTGGATTTTTGAAAGGAAGACATATACAAGATGCCATTGGTACTGCACATGAATGCCTCCATAGCATTAAAAAAGAGAGGTTAAAATCACTTGTTCTGAAGTTGGATCTTCAGAAAGATTATGATTCTATATACTGGGATTTGTTAAGGATGATATTAATACAAGTGGGCTTTGGGATTCAACTCACCAAATGGATTATGAGTTATGTTGTTTCCTCAACATTTGCTGTAATACTAAATGGTGAGGCTACGAATTTCTTCAGAAGTGGTCAAGGATTACGACAAGGGTGCCCATTATCCCCCCTGCTGTTCATATTGGTTTTGAAGGGTCTTAGCTTATTACTAAAATAAAGTAAAGAGGAAGGGAATATAGAGAGCATACAAATATCTAGAACGATATGAATCCTCCACATATTCTTTGTGGATGAGATATTAATCATGACCAATGCCACATTACGAGAATGGGTAGAAATTGATAGACTCATTAAATTGTTCTGCAAAGCTTCGAGTTTAAAGGTAGATGATCATAAATCAACTGTTCTATATGAAGGGTTATCGGAAGAGGACTTAATTCCCTACAAGACTGTTCTCCCTTTTAAATTTACAGAGCTATCTACTGGTTTCAAATATCTTGGTTATTATTTAACGATAGGGTTGCAAAAAAGTGTAGTCTGGAACTGGTTGCTGACAAAGGTGGAAAAAAAAAATTGGTCTCTGGTGTAATAGATGGTTATCTTTGGGGGGACGATATATATTAATGAAAGAAAATCTAGAAATTTATCTGGTATTGGATGTTGTTGGCGACCATCCCCGACACAATATTAAATAAGATCAGGAAAATAATGTATAATTTCCTTTGGAAAAGTAACAATGATTCTTTTCACTACTATCTCTGCAGGTGGGATTCACTGGAAAAACCTAAGAAATACGGAGGATGGGGTTTCCATAATATCTTCCAATTCAATAGAGAACTTCTTGCAAATACACTCTGGAGGGTATTAACACGGGATGGAATTTAACACAATGTTATAAAATACAAATATCTTCTTTTCTCCAGAGTTACAAATTGGCTCAGATCGTCGTCCTTCAATGTTAAGAACCAAATATCAATATAGCATAGAAAAACCTCAGAATAAGTACTCAACGCCTTGAAAAAGAGAGAATTTCAGATAATAAGCCTCTTCGAGGGGGCAACCTCCTTTTAACCCACATAAATGTTCAAGTAAAAGATGATTCCAAATGAAAATGTCTCCTTGGTATATATAGGAGACTAGGAGGTATAATTACAACTAATGGAATAAAGACGACATAAATAAAATAGAATTACTAATGTAATATGCCCCAATAAAGGGGTCATGAGCCAATATTAGGGTTTAACATGCTCCTCCCCTTAAGACAAGTGTTGTCTACAACGCTTGAGTAACTCTGTATGCTTCTGTATAAAAGACTCATCTTCCCAAGTGGAATCTTCAGTCGATAGTTTACTCCATTTAATGAGATACTCTGAAATGGATCTATTCCTCAGCTGGAGAATTCTTGTGTCAGTGATGGCTTCAGGCTCCAATATGATTTTTCCTTCTTCGTCAAGTTCTGGAAATAAAATTTGAACTGGGATCTTGTCACCTATAACCTTCTTTAAGCATGAAACATGGAAAACTGGGTGTACTCGTGAAGATGCAGGCAATTCCAATTTGTATGCCATAGTACCAATCTTTTGCAACACCTTATAAGGGACATAGTACTTTGGTGATAATTTATTATCCTTCTTGGCTTGCTTGAGGGACATTTGTTTGTATGGTTGTAGTCTTAAAAACACTCAATCCCCTACTTCAAAACTT
>ML786251.1:246430-257898 GCA_009831015.1 Picea engelmannii | reverse complement strand
TTTTCTCTGTAGAAAAAATTCTTGTATTCATGAGGTTTGAATATACATGTTGCAATCCCTTAGAGAGACCAAAAATGGTTAAAAACTACCCTTCTACATTCTACCCATGAAACATTCTATACAATATTTATTTCTCCTTTTTTAACCTTTTCAAAAAATGGCCTTTTACCCTTCTTTCACTTTTACATAACACAAAGCGGAAAAAACACAAAAACACTTAAAAGACCTCTCTGATCTATAGTCCTCAATCCTACATACAAAAAGTTAGAACTGGAATTCCATAGCCTCAGTCTCAATTCCATCAACATACTAATAACAAATAAAGGCCTCGATGGGGAGTGATAAAGCTTTCTTTGAGAGTTCATCAACTTTCATATTCAGTTCCTTGTAGATGTGCCTGTAAGTGAGCCAATCAAAGGATTGCAATGTTTCCTCTATATCCTATAACAATGGTTCCAAGCGCACATTTTCCACTTTCATTTTCTTGAGGGCCTATTCAATAAAAAACTTAGAATCTCGCATTACTTGCAACGTTTTAAACCCTTTCTCCTATGCGATAGCCAACAAAGCCTTTAGGGAAATTAATTAAGCTCTATTGTTGGCCCTACATGGTGCATATTGAATGTGCATGTAATGGCTCTGGGTGATGTACAACATGACTCCTACCTCACAGGATGGAGGGTGTCCTTGACTAGTGCCACCGAAGAAGCCCCATGGGATATCCATGTCTAGATCTGGCATAACTAGATCCATGTTTTTTTCTCTTTCTTAATTAACTTTAATTCCTTTATAAAGTTGATAATTTGGTTTGTTGTGACCTCTAGTGGAATTTATGTGTCTTTGAAGAGTCTAGAATTTCATTCCCACTAGATGCCATTGACTAGAATACAAGGGAGAGCTTCTCATAGTTTTATTGATTTATCCTCCAACCAAGACCGCAAGTAGGAATCCAGCCCCTGGTGCCTCCAAATGGCCCTCTATTTAAATTCAAACATCATGTACCTCATAACCCGCATGGTGTAAGGACAAAGGACAAACATATGAGAGCTTGATTCCTCATTGGCTTTACATAGAGCGCATCTACTAGGACCGATCCAACCTCGCTTTAAGCTAATTTCCCATGTTAACAATTTGTTGGTAAGGGTTAGCCACAAAGTGATTTTACATTTCAATGGTGTGTGAAGTTTCCAAAGGATACTCCACCACCATTGATTTTCTCTTGAGAAACTAGATTCTACCTTGACAGAATACCCCAATTTAGCTGTGTATTTTCTTTAGTTTAATGAAATTGGAGACCAATTTACCTGTATAGTAGGACCAATTAGCCACTTCATGGCCTTCCGACCCTATAACCTCTCTAGTCTTCCATCCCTACTTACTACCCACTAACCTGTGTGGATTGAACTTTTGTGTCCTCAAGGGTGAATATGGCAACTTCATGGAGGGATCATATGAGAGGATAATAGAGCCGATATTCCTCCTCAACACCTATCTAGGGATCCATTTCTATTTTTACTTTTCTCTTGTTACCTATCTTCCATACAATCCGCATTCCCTTCGGGGGAAAGTGCTACCATTTATTTCCACACAATAGAACCATTGGAGGATTTTCTAGGCTACCTATACCAGTATTCGATTTCCATATTATGAAAATATTTAGATTTTAGAACCTTTCCACAGAGGGAAGATTTATGAGTGAGCCTCAACAAACTTCTAGTTTCCAAAGAAAGAGTGAATACATAATTGTTTTTTAACTCCCATCCTCCAAGATTCTTTGGAAATGTCACACGACTCCATTTGACAAGGGGGATGGCACTAGAAATATTCGATCTAGACCATAATAATTAGAAGTTTATCTTTTTGATTATGTAAGAATTCCTTTTGGCACCATCTCTATGAATGTCCAATACATTGGTATTCTCTCTAATAATTATTTAAATAGTGTTAGAATTCCCCCTCTCAAGAGAATCCGTTTACCTAAAGAGAACTGCATGCTTCAACTCTTTTATACAACCACATCCAATCAGAAAAGTTGTACTCGTTTGGTTTCAGATGGAAACCCAAATATTTGAAACTTGAGTCCAACTCCTTTTGGGGGAAAAGGAGGAGCTCATGTAACTACCCGAGAGAGGATTTTGTTAGTCATCAAGGGATTAGGTAGGATTTCTCATAGTTGATTTCCATGCCCATGGCTTTGAAATATGGATCCAAAAATCCTTTTAAATTTGAGAAATCCTACAGAGTCCCCTAAGCAAAACAAAGCACATTATCCATGAAGAGTATATGTGAGATAGAATCTTGATCAGAAACCTTAACTACCCTTATCTTTCCTTTTGACTTGGCATCATGGATCAACCTACTAAGAGCCTCCGCCTTGATGAGAAACAAAAAAAGGGGACAAATGGCATCCCTACAGGAGCCCCCTAGAATCTTGAAAAATATTGGAGGGGGATCCAATGATGAGTACTGCAAAGGAGACATATTCTACACATCCCATTATCCAATTGACAGTGGGTAGGTTCATACCCATCTTTATTAACACTAACTAAAGGAAAGTCTCATTGACTTGATCGTAGGATTTTGATAAGTCAAGCTTTAGAATTACCATTGGATGGTTGTACAACTTGATCTAATGTAATGCTTCCCAAGCTTACGACACCATGTCGTGGATTTTCCTTCGCTACAGAAAACCAAACTATTTTTATGAAATAACTTCACTCATAATTGTTTTTAATGTTAGGGAAATAATCTTTGCCACTAATGTGTAGATTGCATTACAACACACAATGGGATGATAATCATCGAAGGACACCATCTTGTTTTTTAGGTATAAGAGTAAGAAAAGTGGAATTCAAAGATCCCAACATCTTCTCAAAAATCTACGACTCCCTCACCACCTTTAATATATCTTCCTTCATTAGGATGTAGAAACCAATGCAAAATTATACCGTGAGGCCATCCGGTCTTGGGCTCTTTCCTTTTTGCATGGAGTCTAGACCTGCCAAGCCTTTTGACTTTGAGACCATTTCCTCCAATGCTTGGTTCACATCATCTGAGAATACTGGTGGGAATTTGGAGATGACTTCCATGATTTCCTGTATCAAGCACCTTGTTGATGCCCAAAAACGCAACATAGGGTACCTGCTTGTAAATGATGGCAAACACCTTATTATTTAACTATATTTCATAATATACTAATAGGTGGGAACCATTGTGTAACTTGTGTGACTATGATGAAGAGACAACACTTATGATTTACATGCTTATGAGTTGGCTGAGATGATCCCTACAATTTATTTGCGTTTAAAATCTCTGTCGGAACGATTAATCAAATATGATGTTATGGGCGATATGATTTAAAAGGGAATGGTGTTGTTTTTATATAACACTCACAAGTATTATTATGTTACATTTATTTTGAGGAAGGACCTAAACTCCATGCTTAAGTTATATGTGTGATGTGGTGATTTCATGCTACAAGGGTACACACATTGTTTGAATTGGAAGTAAGGTTGGAACATGGTATCCCTAGCAAGTATTTGAGATATGTCACATTGGAGTTTTTAAACAAGGGATGGCGCATTTGTTAAATTGGAGACTTAGGGAAATGGTGGTGTATTTGACCTACATTAATTGATTTGGAGTTAGTGTTTGATGTGCTGTATGTTATGTTGCTCGTACAGGCTATGGACGAATGTAGATACGACGTGCAGTAAATGCATGTCACTCTAACCCTCCTCGAGCCCACCATCCTAGTCATTTTGCATTTGCTCTTGTTGGTTGCTGCTGCTCTGTTTTGTTCAGTCGTGGAAGATGTATACAAGCTTGGTTGTTTCTCCTTAACAATTTTTACACATGTATGGGTTTCTTGCTGCTCCATCCATGAATATTTCCCTCTGCTCTTTAATTAATTCAAAAGTTGGCCTTGATTTTTCTTGCTATCTGTGCATTTCCAAAGTTTATAATATATGGAGTTTTTGACTGTGTATGGATTGGTGGTTAAGTGTTGGTCTCTATGGCGTTGTGTTTGAACCATGCACATTGAAAATATGTGTGGATGTTTTTATTGTGTATGTTATTCGTGCTTTACTTGTGGGAAAGAATACAGTAGGGGACTCCCAGGCCTACCTTGCCTCTGGTTTCTTGTTTTGGATTTCTCCCCTAAGAGTATCACCGCTCCTTTCCCATGGGTTATATGAAAACTATGCATGTCATTTAAGTTATTAGTCTTTGTGCCCATTGTGCCCGTGTCCTTGCAGCAACTCTGTGAATATAAATGCGGAGTTTTGTAGAATCATTAAGCTTCTTATGCTCCTTTTGGATAAACCCTCAATTTGGTCAGCTCGTCCCCCTCACCACATCACTCTTCAGTTTTATGTATTGAACCTTGTGTATTGGAAATTATTGTGCAAGTGGCCAACCCATAATTTGATAAAGGAATTTTCCGTGCTTATTTTTGGTCATGGGTTTAGTTGATTATTTGTTGTGCAAAAATGGAAGGAATGTTAAGCCCACTCATGTGTCTAGTAATACAGTTTGTCCTGTGGAGATATTAGGGTGATGAAAACATTGAAAAATCATTATTTAAGGGTTATGATCTACCGTGTGTTCAATTTTGTATGAAAGGAATACCTCTGTGGATGAATTATATATGCGTTGAGTGAGTTTTGTGAACAAGAATAAGAGGGATTTTAGGAGCATTTTTATTTGAAGTTTCAATTTTGAAATATGTCATATAAAGGGATCTCTTTCGGGGCCACTTCGTGGGATCCTGTGGCGATTTAGAACGCACCGGTGATTATATCGTGGACCACAGTCTGTCCATTCCTCGACTGTTGGTTGTGGTTATTGTGATTATTATGGTGCAATGTATCCTCGACTCTGTTGTGCACAAGATGTGTTATTATTGTTGAATGTTTATTGTGCATTAAATTGTGAAATGATTACTATGCAATAAAATTTCTAAATGCAAGTGAGCAACCTTGAAGTGAAAACCCAGTTCTAGATTTTTGAAAACAAAGTGTTGAATTTCAATTTTGAAACAATAAGGGGTTTTTAATTTTAATTGACGTTGGAGGTAGCATTGTTTGATATATTAAAACAATATCCACAAGAATCCTTTCCATTATACCATTTTACACAAAATACACTCCCCTCATTATCCCAATTATACTTTTTCACTCCTTGTTCTATTGTTACTATTTTTTAAGGAAAATTCTGTATGAAAATGAAAGAAATGAAATGGCAATAATTGATGATTGGTATTCAAAGATATGTTTAGATACACAGTTGATTGTTTTTGTTGATTTCTTGAACAATATTCATAAATATATGATCCAGGTGGATATCGGTGCCCACCCACCTTTCCCAGCTGGCTCAAAACAACTTTCTAGCAATTTTGATAATTTACTATTTTTAGCAGTTTTTTCGGGTCCTGAACTTCCAGAGCTGTTTTGAGGCCCTAAATGACGTTTTTTGGGGTATGTTGCGATTGCAAAATTTCATCATGAAATTTTGTGCAACTGTTGTAGTCCTCGGATAGATCTTTCCAATGGGCTATCATACGCCTAAAACAAAAATCGTATGCAAAAGTTACGACCCTGGGAAGTTGATGTACTGGCTTACCCAAACGGGGCCCACTTGACTTTTGGCGCTTCATCTCCTAGGGTTAGGTTTTTGGATGTTTAGGGTTTTTGAAACTCATGTTTATTGTAAAAAGGCCTTGAGATCCCAATTGTAATCATCTTCTTACAGATGAGCACAACCGTCACATCTCTTCTCAGAGATAAGCCGCCACCATTCCAGCAAGCTTGTTTTCCGCTGCATTTTACAGTTTCATCTTATTTCCTTATTGAATAGAAAACCAGTTTTACTGTATCTCTGTTATTCTGTGTTAAACATTTGTTAATAATCTGTAGTCATTTCGTTTTGCTCATAAAATCCAGATCAACGGTATCAGAGCGGTTTTCTCCTTGTCGTCTTAATGCATGTCCCCAACGAGGTCGGAGTACAAAGATTTGGGTCTCGAGCTTGTTTCTCTTGAGGACAAAATCTCTCGCACACCCAAGTGACCTATCATGGAAGGAGAAAAGAAAGATGATAGGACAGGAGATCCTTTCAAACTGTTGATTGAGGAATCCCTCACGCAACAGAGGAATGAGATGATGGATAATTTCACGCAAATCCTTCGACGACTACCAACAGGCGACGCATCTTCTTCGAGCGGAGGCACCGCCCCCTTCAAGATACAAATAAACTTCAATATTCCTATATTTTAAGGTCAGATAGATGCAGATGTTGTAGACAAATGGTTGAATCTACTAGAAGGGTATTTCTCTGTCCATAACTTTTCGAATAGAGAAAAGATTACTTTTGCACTCCTCAAAGCTGTTCCCCATATCAAAGATTGGTGGGAAACTTTTTGTGAGCAAAAGGAAACAAAGGAACCTTCATTATTTACATTCACGACCGCCTGGGAATCCTTCAGAGATGCTATTAAGGAACAATACTACCCTGTCGGAAGTTATGACGACTTGTATACCAAATGGACCACACTGCGGCAAGAAAGAGACCAAGCAGTGCCAGATTTCACAAATATCTTCCATACCTTGCGCACCAAGTTGGGTATCAAAGATTCGGAGAGACATCTGGTGCTCAAGTATCATGGTGCTCTGCATAGATACATCCAGATTTAAATGGAATTTCTGGACATCTCATCCTTGGGCGCGGCCTACCGATATGCCGTCAATATCGAGTAGAAGCTTAAACAAAAGATGCGACAATTTGGGTCGGGGAACCCCTCACAACAAAAGCTAGGAAAGGGTGGCCCCAACCCATAGAACAAAGGACAGAGAAAAGATGCACAGTATCAGGACAACTAGTCCAAGCCACAAGCAAAGAATGACACCAGAAAGACAAAGAAAGATACCGGGAAGTGGTGCGACTTCCATAAGAGCCCTTTGCATAACAATGCTGACTGTCGCTCAAAGCAGATGTTGGTGGCTGAAGTGAAAGCCTCTGAATTAGATGCGGGCTCTGACTTTGAGTCAAAACCAAAAAGGGGAAGATGAATCATTGATGCGGAACCCAATGCCATCGTTGCTACCACCAAGCTCCAGCATGGTGAACCAGACGATCCAGAAGAAGGAGAGCGCCTCTTCCATTCCTAGATGTGGGTAAAAGGCACCCCACTACACTTCATTGTTGATAGTGGTAGCCAGAATAACCTCATCTCAGCAGAGGCCGTCAAGTGGCTGGCCCTGCCGACAACACTGCACCCACAACCCTACACCATTGGATGGCTCCACCAAGGAAGCGATCTCTGCATCAACCAACAGTGTCGACTGTCGTATGACATCAAGCCCTTCAAAGATGAGGTATTTTGTGATGTTGCTCCTCTCGAAGTTTGTGATGTTTTTTTGGGCCAACCTTATTTATAGAAACATCATGCTGTATATGAGTCTAGGCCTCATAGTGTTATTATTACTTTGAACAGGAAATTGTACAAGATACCCGAGGCTGTCCCACCTAGTGCTGTTTCCTTGATCTCTGCTAAGCAATGCAGGAAGGTCATCTCTTAGACGGGGAAGTTTGTCTTCTTCGTGATCCGCTCTCAGAATGAGAGAAAAATCATAGCCACATCCAGGGTCTCTGCGACTGACCTCTCCACATAGCAGAAGCAAGTAGATAAGGTCGTGGAAGAAT
This sequence comes from Picea engelmannii, assembly GCA_009831015.1. NCBI lineage: Eukaryota > Viridiplantae > Streptophyta > Pinopsida > Pinales > Pinaceae > Picea > Picea engelmannii. The sequence continues at coordinate 250,194 of ML786251.1, read as the reverse complement.
ACTCAGATATCTTCTCCTCACCTACCAGGGTACCTCTGCACTACCAGGTCAAGCACCCCATCGATCTGACCCCTGACGCACCACTTCCCAATGGGCCAGTCTATCGTCATTCTCTGTTAGAGAATGAGGAGATCAAGTGAAAGATACAAGAATTGATCCACAAGGGGCACATCCATCCTAGCTCATCACCTTGCGGGAGCCCAATTGTGATAGTACAGAAGAAATATGGAACCTGACGACTTTGCATTGATTATCGGGCTCTGAATAAAATCACAGTCAGAAACCGGTAACCGATTCCCTGAATCGACGACCTCCTTGATCAACTCATGGGGGGGAAAATACTTCAGTAAGACTGATCTGAAGTCTGGCTACCACCAGGTCCCGATAGAATAGACAGATGTATGGAAGACCGCCTTCAAGTCAAAGGAAGGCCTTTTTGAATGGTTGGTCATGCCCTTTGGTCTGAAAAACGCTCCAGGCGCTTTCATGAGGATGATGGATGATATCCCACGACCATTCACCAATAATTTTGTAGTGGTGTATCTTGATGACATTCTCATTTACAACAATACTTGGGCTGAACACTTGCAGCATATTCAACAGGTTCTGCACACCCTGCGACAGCAAAAGCTATATGCCAACTTGGAAAAATGCTCCTTCGGCATGGACATGGTCCCTTACCTAGGATACATTATTTAACAACATGGCGTACATGTGGATCCATCCAAGATCCAAGTCATCCATGACTGGCCAGCCCCACCACACTCACGAAGCTTCGAAGCTTCTTGGGCCTTGCCAATTTCTACCGCAGGTTTGTGTTGGGATTCTCCCATATTGAATGGGCCCTCAGCCAAATAACCAGGGGTGGTGTAAGGCGAAATTTTCATGGGGCTAGCCCCAACAACAAGCATTCAATTATTTGAAGTAACTCTTGTGCTCAGCCCCAGTACTTTCACTACCAGACCTGCAACAACCCTTTGAGATTGAGACTAATGCTTCAGACTATGCTGTGGATGCCGGTGTCACGCAGTACGACCAACTGGTGGCCTATCATAGTGCGACACTATCAGATGCTGTCCGTAAGTACCCTACTTACGACAAATAAATGTACTCCATTGTGCAAGCCTGTCGGTAGTAGAGACATTACATTCTTGGGAGGGAGACAATCATCCACACTGATCATAAGCCACTGCAGTTCATGCAGACACAAAGAAAATTGCAGAATGACTGCCATCAAAAGTGGTCCTCATACTTGCAACAATTCCACCTCAACATCAAGTATAAAACAAGAAGCACCAACCGTGTCGCTAATTGCTTCAGTAGACCACCAGTCGCGGCACTCGACACCTAGGGTTAGGTTTTTGGATGTTTAGGGTTTTTGAAACTCCTGTTTATTGTAAAAAGGCCTTGAGAGCCCAATTGTAATCATCTTCTTGTGGATGAGCATAGCCCGTCACATCTCTTCTCAGAGATAAGCCGCCACCATTCCAGTAAGCTTGTTTTCCACTGCATTTTACAGTTTCATCTTGTTTCCTTATTGAATAGAAAACCAGTTTTACTGTATCTCTGTTATTCCATGTTAAGCATTTGGTAATAATCTGTAGACATTTCATTCTGCTCATAAAATCCAGATCAATATCCCCCCCCCACCCATGATATCACTTTACGCTAAATACAAGCCCTCCATACTCCTAATGACCCTATCAATTCCCTGTTCATGTGGCAATTAATGAATGACATTTTTATGGATGGATTGCATGCATCATGTAGTAAATAATAGAGCCAAATCTTGATTTATTTAATTAGAGTTTCATGTATGAGTTATTAAGAATTTTTCATGATTGGTTAAATATTGCTACAAGATGAGTTTTTTCAGTAGAGACAGTAATGGTTGAAATAATAGAGGTAGAGGTAACTGGAAGCAAGGCCATAGAAGGTCTCATATTTCTATTCACTTAGATTATGATCCAAAAGATTTAAACCAACTATTTCAAGTTGGGTATTTCAATTTGGTTGGCCATGGTATATTGCATCCCCGACCTGACAGACCCCCATTTCAACCTCCTCATAATGTTCCCGGGATTCCTGTTCCTCCACATGTGTCAATGCAACCCGAAGTCCCCACTAATGACCATTGGAAAGAAATTGTCCACCATCCCTTCTCCCACCACCGAGGTTGGACCACTATGTCCTTACCTTTACCACCACTAGTTAATCCCAATGTTCAAATTTCTCCCGCTGTTTCTCCAGTACAATCCTCGCATGCTAGCAAAAGATTAAAAACTAATATCCCACAACCTGTGCAAGACAAAGGAAAAGCAACATCCTCCCCCTCTAGTCCATACAAAAAATATTCTAAGTCTGTGTCTTCATGTCTCCACCTAAAAGATGACTGCTCCCATGTGATCATTACCACAAAACCCCAAGGGTCTAACCAACCAAGGGATACCCAAGAAAAGTCAGATAGAGACAACAGTGAGAAGAGGAAACATGCTTCACAAAGCAACAAATATGGGTTTTAAATGTTTTTTTTTTGATTTTCAATGATGAAGAGAGTGTTAATAATTTTCAACTTATTTTGGACAACAAGCTTTATTTTGGATATTTTTGTGGATACAATGGATATATTGTTTTCTTGGGATTTGTCCTTAAATTTTGCTGATATTTAAATATTCGATTTAAATGATATCCATGGGAGCTACAAGGGTGTTATATGATCCAAATGATAAAATTTGTATTTTATATTTGATGATTGACAAGAGAATGATGGGAGTCACAAGGGGGTCCCACCTATTTAGTAATTATTAACTAGACCCTTATATATATTATTAATAATTATTTCTCCCTAAACTAATTAGCTAAGTTAATTTGAATTAACTAAAGGAGGGTAAATTGTATTTTTGAGATTTATTCTTCACTTGTGAGTTTTGGAGAGCAGGAAGAGAAGACACATTTATCAAGGAGAGAAGGGCACACTTATATGAGAGCTTGAGGAGGAAGCTTGTGGTTGCTTGAGGGAACTTGGAGAAGCCTTCCATGGAGGCATGGCTACATTTCTAGAGGAGGGCACACACATTTGATGGAGTGTGCATTTTCTAGAGAGGAGGGCGCAACCTTGAGAGGAGGGGTGCATTTCTAGTTGGAGGAGCTCTACACATTACCTGTTGTCTCACTCCCATGGTCTTGGCTTACTCTTGTGCTATGGAGGAATACCTATGAAGTGAGGGTGAATGAGTCTAGAGGAGCAGACACATTCTATGGAGGTAGGCGCATTTTCTTGAGAGGAGGACACACTCTTGAGAGGATGGTGCACTCTTGAGAGGAGGGCGCATCAAGCAAGGGTTTGGGCTATTCTTTGTGGGTTCTCACTAGTAGAGAGGAGGCTCACTTCATGAGGATATGAGGGTGCTTGGCTAGGGAGGATTCACTCCTTATTTTATTTTTTTAATGTGTGGGGGGAACACTTGAGAGGAGGGGTGCACCATCACTTGGAGGATGATTTTCTGTTGAGAGGGAGACTAATTCAAAGGCAAGGAAAATTACAAGGAAAGTTAAGAGGAAATCAAGAGCAAAGGCAAAGAAAAGGATCAAGATAAAGACAAAGGCACACAAGAGGAAGAAGGCTCACTAAGGCAAGGGGCACCTTACTTCACAAGGCTTGTGGGAAAGTCTTCAAGGAACTCCAAGGCACCAGAGAGTGGTTGCTATTATACCAGGTTCACTTGTTTATGTTTCTTGTGTTGTACATTTTTCTTTGAGGCCTT
>ML786251.1:234871-246327 GCA_009831015.1 Picea engelmannii | reverse complement strand
AACATTTTAAATTTCAAATATCTAGAGGTAGTGTTATGTGTTTTAATGTATTATGCATGTGCTAACATTGAGTAAAGAAAACACTTGCAAGGGCACCTTAAAAGAGCACTTAACCATTAAACATTGAGCATAAAGTTTGGTGACTGTTTGCTGTCCTAAAAACAACAAGAGAAGACAACCACACAGTTGAAACTTAGAGCCATACTAAGGTCAAGGACATACCTTAGGTGGCAGGCTCATAGGACCTCAAAAAATCTACAAAAGTTTCATAACAATAACAATAGGAGAAGTTACTTTTTTACTTGAGCATACACATGGAAATCCCAACCTTGTGCACATTACTCGTCATGTGGAGAGTCCTATATATTGTACTCATTATCAAGGATTTTTTTTTTTATTAGAGTTGGTTTCTTAGTCTCTTATGTGTGAAGATTGATTCTATTTTTCTTTGTCCTCTCTCTCTTTTGCAATTAGCTAGTGTAGTATTTCCTTTTCACAATTAGGTTTTGGATTGCGGTTTAATCCTACAAAAATGTGATTCTTAATACCTAAGTGAACCTTCTTGAGCTTAAGTGCCATGGTTAGGGAACACTTAATAATTACGCCCTAAAGATATATTCTCATGGTTAATATCCATGAACAACAAGTTGAAAATCACAACACATGCCCTCTCTAAGGTGTCTTTGGGATCACAATTGGATATGGATGGCACTATGAGGTTTTACACACCATGAAAGGGTCATGTAGCCTTGACCATGGTTGAGGAAGGAAAAATAATGTCTCAAGATATTTCTTAATCTTCTTGTTAGGGACCTAACCCCTCACGTAGGTAGAATAACATATTTCGATGTAATAAAGGTCAATATTAATAAAGCCTAGAAATAAAGAAGAATAAGTTCAATGTAAGAAGACCTAATAGAAGCTTCCACTTCTAGAAGTATCTTCCTCTAGATGGTTCTTTTGATAGACATATTTAGTATAAATAGGAGTCGAGGGTATGAGAACTTTAGTCTTGGATATTTTTGTATTAGAGCTCTGCTCTGCTGGAGGTTTCCCCCTCGAAGAGGCAAGTGAACATTGCTCTCAGTAATCAAAGTGCTATTTTTGGTGTTATTCTAGTATCATTTTGGTATTATTGTGGTGTTGTTCTAGTTATATTTTTGTTCATCTGTCATTTCTACCTATTTATTTCTGTTTAGCATACTTTTTTGTATCTGGAATATTACAAGTGGTATTAGAGCACTTTCCTTGACAAAAAATTGTGGGTTAATTTTTTTTAGGGTAGAGACGTATTCTGACATCTTTAAGCTACAAAGATCTGCCGTTACATGCATAAACCCACAATGAGGGATTCATACACGTAGGAAATAAAAGTGGTACTTAAGCGAACATCTGTTGGCTGTCGTTGTAACCCCTGTTGGTACCCCTTCGAGTGGTAGCACATCAGACAACACCTGTATATAGATCAACCTATATTTCTTGAAGCCCTCTTTAGATAAACTGACCGACTACCTGACTGCTATAGTTCCACCGAGAACAACACTCGAGAAGATACTCTCTAGTACCTGGGTAGTTGGGTAGTATGACTAAGTGCACGGTCTAGCCTCCTTAGTTGGTTCCCTGAGATATTGGGTCGAGTACTATTGTTAGACCCTACACATATATCAGAGAGCTATAGCATAGGGAAAACCCTTGTATATAGAACCCTTGAATACCTAACCTTTAGGGATGGAAACAAAAAACACAACATACAATATCTATTGCCACGCAACTGTGTCTCATGCATTCAAGTGCCAAATTACTACACATTTCTTCCTGATTAAACATTTGGGAATTTCATCACTGCAATATTCTTCAGATTGGAGTATAACTCCGCAGGTGTAAAAAAAACAAAAACAAGTGTGGATCCTATTTTCACCATTATTTGAGACCTATTCCATTAGATTTCTCTCTTCGCCCTTATCGCATTAATACCTATCATTTTTCAGATTTTTTTTTTCCTGTGTGACCCCACTTGCCCCTTTTCGGGTCCCTCGTCATCATGGCCCATACCCATAGCCAAGACTTCGAAGCCCGCTTCAATACCTTTCACTCTAATTTCATAGAGACCCAACAAGAAGTGAGACAACTCAGTGCCAATATTTCCACCATCAATAAAAACATGCATTCCTCCATCGCTGCTTCAATCAAGGAAATCAAACAAGACCTAAAAAAAGACATTACTACCCAGCCTGACTCTGTCACTATGATGATCTGCACCAAGATGCATATCCCTGCAGATCCTTCCTTATCTAACCCACCTTTGCATACCGAAGGTGAAACTTCCTCTCATTCCCAGAATTTTCAGCCCCATCACTTTCAGCGTGACCTACGCCTTCTACGTGTGGATGTGACCAAATTTGATGGCTCAGATCCCACTGGCTGGGTAACTCAAATGGAACATTATTTCTCTTTGTATGACATTATAGATGAGTTGGCCAAACTCCGGTATGGTGTTCTCCATCTAGATCAATAACGTTGGCAATGGTGGAAATGGAGAAAAATTGCCTGGCAAGGGTATGTTGCTTGGACACACTTTGTGGCAGAGCTTTATGAATTCTTTGACACTGACACCAACCATTTAGGTAATTTGACAAAGTTGAAACAATCAAGAACAATGGAAGACTTTATAGCTCTTTTGAGCGACTGGATTTTCGTACAGAGGGAATGTCTTATGATTTTTTAAGAGAATGTTTTATCAGTGGCCTTAAGGATGAGATTCATGCCCATGTCCTCATGGCTTGGCCTCAGAGTTGGGTTGATGCTACTAAATGAGCTAAGGAAGCACAACATGTTGTCTCTTCTAAAAACCTAAAACCCTCCTTTATTCCTTGCACTAAACCAATAAATCCCACTCCTCTTTCTTCTCCACTAAAGATCCAAAAATTGACCCGGGATGAAATGGTTGAATGCCAACTCAAAGGCCTTTGTTATAATTGTGATGACAAATATTTTTCAGGACACAAGTGTAAGGAACAAAATATTTTTATGGCCATCTTGGAGGATGTTTTGGAAGAGGATGTTGAGGCTCCCCTTGTGTTCATGTCACCTGAACCCACTGACATAACCCCTCCCTCAGATCCTCCTGAAGTAGAACCAATCATTTCCCTAAATGCTCTCACTAGATTTTCTGCTCCCCAAACCCTAAAACTAATTGGTTACATCAAGTATAGGAAGGTAATCATTCTTGTTTATAGTGGAAGCACCCATAATTTTGTTCATCGCTGGATTGCCCAAGAAACTAATTGCTATATCCGTGTAGTCAATAATTTCCAAATCATGATTTCCAATGGCGGGTCAATGAAATGTGGAGGGCGTTGTGAAAATGTGCGTCTCCAAATTGGTGACTACAACCTGAAATATCATATGTTTGCTATAGAGATGGGTGATTGTGACATTGTGTTGGGTGCATAATGGCTAAGGACTTTGGGTCCCATTCTCATGGATTTTAAGGAATTAACCATGCAATTCGACTAGGAGGGCCAACAATATAAGTTCCAAGGCATCACCGCCGGTTCCCAGATATCATTAGTTCCCATTGCATGGAAAAGATGCTAAAAAAAGGTCATTCTAGCATTATTTCCCAAATCCATTCCATACAAGCAACTGAGATGGCCTCTGTGATGCAGGACCTCCAATCCATCCTCTCTAAACAGTGGTTTTTTCCACTCCCCAAGGAATCCCTCCTTCTTGTGGTGTTCATGATCATTCCATTCCCCTTGTCCTAGGAAGCCTTCCTCCCAATATTCGTCCCTATCATCACCCTTTTTTCCCCAAAAAATGAAATTGAGAAAATGGTACAAGAACTACTCAACGTAGGTGTTATCCGCCCTAGTACGGTCCCCTACTTTTCTCTCGTGGTCATGGTCCTTAAGGAAGAAGGTTCTTGGCACATGTGTCCTGACTTCTGTGCCCTCAACAAACTCATCATTAAAGACAGATTTCCCATTCATGTCATTGATGACCTCTTGGATGAATTGAGTGGCACCCAGTTCTTTACTAAACTTAATCTTCTTTCTGGCTACCACCAGATCCATATGAAAAAGGATGACATTCCTAAGACTATCTTTAGAACTCATGAGGGATACTATGAGTTTTTAGTCATGCCCTTTGGCTTGTGTAATTCTCCCTCCACTTTCCAAAGCCTCATGAATCATGTCTTCCGTCATTTTCTCTGTCATTTTGTCTTAGTTTTCTTTGATGATATCCTCATCTATAGAAAAACCTGGACATACCATCTTGCTCATGTGGATCGAGTTCTTCATCTACTCTCTCAACACCAACTTTTCTTGAAACAATATAAATGTGCTTTTGGCGCCTCAGAAGTCGAGTACTTGGGTCATCTTGTTGGAAAGGCTGATGTTAGGGTCGATCCTAAAAATATTGAAGCTATGCAATATTGGCCTCACCCAAAGACTCTCAAAAGCTTGCGTGGATTTCTAGGCTTAACAGGTTATTATCAAAAGTTTGTTAAGAGTTATGGAAATATTGTGGCACCTCTCACTGCACTCCCATAAAAAAATTCTTTCACTTGGACTCCAATAGTTGCTCAGGATTTTCAAACCTTGAAGATGGCCATGTGAACCACTCCAGTCTTGGCCCTCCCTGATTTCACAAAGACATTTTTTCTGGAATGTGATGCTTCAGGGAAAGGAATTGGCATTGTCCTTATGAAATAGGGTCGGCCTTTGGCCTTTACCAACAAACAACTTTCTGAGCAAAATTTGGGCAAATCAATCTATGAAAAGGAAATGTTGGCTATTCTGCATGCCGTTGATCTTTGGCACCCATATCTATTGGGGAAGCGCTTCCAAATTAAGCCAGATCATCAAAGCCTCAAGTATTTTTTGGAACAATGCATTTCCTCCCTAGAGCAACAAAAATGGGTGACTAAGCTCTTTGGATATGATTATGAGATCATTTCCAGGAAATGAAAAGACAATGTGGTTGTTGATGCACTTTCCATAAAATATGAAGATGAAGGGTTCCTTTTTTCTCTCTCCTTCATTGTACAAGATTGGCTCCAAGTTGTTCGCCAGGAATGGCTACACGATCCGAAAAGTTCGCATTTGATACAAAAATTGTAGTCTAATTCTCCATTTTCCCTGGGGTACTCTTAGCTCCATGATGAGCTTCGATACAAAGGCTATTTGTATTTAAGTAAACTGTCAAAACTTAAATCCATGGTACTTTATGAGCTTCATGCTACACCCACAACTGGGCACTTCGGGTTTACCAAAACCTATGACAAGGTCAAACATTTTTTTTTCTAGGATGGTATGAAACCAAACGTTTGTAATTTTGTGGCTAAATGTGATGTATGTCAACGCAACAAGGGATAAATAATCAAATCTCCTGGCATACTACAACCGCTTCCGATTCCACCGCTATTTGGCGGGATATCTCTATGGATTTAATTGTAAGCTTACCTAAATTGGGCAATAAATTAGTCATCATGGTGGTAGTTGATCATCTTTCCAAGTATGCTTATTTTTGTGCTCTTCAACACCCATTTACAACATCCACTATGGTTCAACTTTTCATGGATCATGTCTTCAAGCTTCATGGTATGCTGCATTCTATTGTTTTTGATCGCGACCCAACTTTCACCAACAATTTTTGGCAAGAATTGTTCAAGCTACAAGGCACCCAATTGCATCTCAGCACAACTTATCATCCCTAGATTGATGGTCAAACTAAATTTTTCAACAAGTGTTTGGAAACATATTTGAGGTGTTTTGCCTCAAAATGGAAAAATCAATGGGCTCAATGGTTACCACTACCCGAATGGTGGTACAACACTTTGTACCATACAACTACCCGCATGACTCCTTTTGAAGTAGTATATGGACAAAATCCACCTCCAGCTCTCTCATATTTTCCAGGTGTTTTGAAGGTCCAGGTGGTTGACCAAACACTTACAGTTAGAGAGGATATTCTTCGTACCCTCAAAGAGAATTTGGTCATGGACCATAATCACATGAAGAAACAAGTAGATCAAGGTCTCTCTAAATGTCAATTTCCAGAAGGGGATCAAGTGTTTCTTCGACTGCAACCTTACAAGAAAAATTCCCTCAAGGATAACCATTGTCAGAAACTGGTGCCCAAATTTTATGGTCCTTATACCGTTCTCAAGTGTGTGGGACAAGTGGCCTATCAGTTAGATTTACCTAGCCATTCTAAGCTCCATCTTGTTTTTCATGTTTCTTTCTTAAAGAAGGTGATTGGAACTAAGTGCCAAACTCAAACCAACCTTCTCGAGTTCGACGAAGAAGGATCCGTTTGGCTACAACCACAAGCAGTTTTGGACCAGTGTGAGTGTGGTCTTCATCAACAAACCATCAATGAAGTGTTAGTCGAGTGGGAATATACAACTCTAGCAGATGCCACTTGGGAACCAGCTAGCATTCTGCAACAATTTCCACATTTCAANGGGGGGGGCATGTTAGGGAACTAACCCCTCACATAGGTAGAATAATATATTCTGATGTAATAAAGGTCAATATTAATAAGGCCTAGCAATAAATAAGAATAAGTCCAATGTAACAAGACCTAATAGAGGCTTCCGCTTCTAGAAGGATCTTCCTCTAGATGGTTCTTTTGATAGACATATTTAGTATAAATAAGAGTCGAGGGTATGAGAAATTTAGTCTTGGATATTATTGTAATAGAGCTCTGCTCTGCTGGAGGTTTCCCCCTCGAAGAGGCAAGTGAACATTTCTCTCAGTAATCAAAGTGCTCTTTCTGGTGTTATTCTGGTATCATTTTGGTATTATTGTGGTGTTGTTATGGTTATATTGTTTTTCATCTTCCATTTCTAGCTATTTATTTCAGTTCTGCATAATTTTTTATATATGGAATATTACACTTCTCAAGATCAAGAGCTTCGAACAAGTCCCAAAACCAATGAATGAGTCTTTTATATGGGTTATTTATAGGTCGTCTAGTGGTATGTAGGTGCCATGAGTAGGTTTTGTGTACAATAAATGGATATTTATTCCTAAACATGGTCAAGGGGAGAAACAAGGGATTTAATCCCTAAGCAAGCCTTATCAATCTCAAAAAACATGAAAAACACCTAGAAAACGTGACAGTAGGGGACATTAGGAGGTCTTTGGCTTAAGAGTTAGATGGGTTTCATTAAGAAATTTCACCCACTATAGATAGGTCTCAAGGCCTTGAACTTGGTTAGGGTGGATGAACAATAACATGAATCACATAACCATGGTCGAGGGAGGGAAACAATATCATCAATACCTAAACATATATTCTTAGGATCAAATGCCATGAACGTGTCCTCGAACCACCACATGGGACCCCTATAGGGTATGGCTGACCTACTAGAGGGATATGGATTCCATGAATATATTTTAATCACCAAAAATGGGTCGTGAAGTCTAACCAAAGTCAAGGTGATCTTTAGCCTTGAACCCCTTGATTTCAGTTGAGTTAAGTACTTGTATAACATACAAGGGGAACTTGTTTCTGCCAAACTTCTTGAGTTGCAATGCTGATATTTGCCTCACTGAAAATGACTTCTGAATGTCTTGCAAAATTCTTCTGAATACCCGTAGCTTCTTGCATATCTTGCAAGATTTCCACATAAGGATCAATACTTTCGCATGACACAAGGTCCTCTATTCCTCACAAGAACCTCCCCGACATTAGAACTCTTGTATCACCAGAAAAACACAGTTTTTTTCCATATCTTGAAAATTTTCCTCTTGTAATAGCGCAATTTGATTTCTTAATGATCATAATTTGTTAAGTTAAATTAAATTAATCATTGAAATAACTATATTTGAATAATTTTGTTATTCTATTATTTAAAGGTAGGCGAGGGAATTAATGAGAGGATAAGGCAATTGGGAATTGAATGAGGGAGGTAGATTCAAGAGAGGAGGAAAAGAAAGAGGAATGGGACTTGGAAAAACGATCTTCTTTTTGGGAAATATTGGGACAAAGAGGGAGGAGAAAGGAGGAGACTGCAAGTAGAAATTTCTTTGGGGATTCTTAATAGGGAACTGGTGTTGCTGGGATTTTGGGCTCCGGGGCCAGAAAATCTGATTTCCCGGAGCTAGGGAGTTGGAGAGGCTTTGTTCCTAGCTAGTTGGGAGGAAACGGTTTTAGGCAGTTTCACTTTCAACAACACAAGGCACTCAACAACAAAAGAAGGCAGTCAACAACATCCAGGACGATCTTCTTCTGCAATAGGTATGTCATTTTTATTATTCATTACTATTATTCACTGTAACTGTTAATTTATTTTATATTTTATGAGTGAAAGATAAAATATATCTGTATATATACACACCACATCAAGGACTGAAGAAAAAAATTGATTTACTTAATTTAAAAGAGTAGCATATTTATTCAGTTAATAATTTAATGTACAAACCATGGATCCATGAGTAAGTGGTATTTACATATGGTATTAGAGCTCGATTTCAAAACTAAAACCTAGGGCTTACCCACACACAACCCTAAAAACCTTAAAAATAACCCAGAAAGGACACAAAAAAACCTAAGGGAAGTAACCAGAGAAACCTAGGAAGAAAAGAGATAACCCAAATGATGAAAGGATGAGTAGCAACAAGGCGTTTTGCAAACTCTCCCATCCTCCCATCTCCTATCCCAACCAGCTATTCCTATGTAAAAAAAATATTTTCACAAGGTTAGATAAAAGAAGTATCTCTAAATCTATATGTACTCTTGTTTATATATACCAATTTTGTTATATAAAAAAAAATGGCGAAGTAAATTGGTTGTGCCCTTCAAATTAATGTTTATGACTTCATAAAACTCCTCTACAGGGACCTCCCACAACCTACCATTCTGATTGATGATGCTTGTATTATTCACTAGAAGACCCAACATATCCCTCACATAGAATATCTTCAAATAACTTGTTTAATGGAAGGATTTCCTCACTAAATCATGTGTAACCACAACTACTATGACATAATTCATTTAGAATAAAACAAAACTTTGAAAATGACTCAATCCCTTCGCATTTCTAAAGAAAAAAAAATAACAACTTCACTAAGATATTTTATTTTCAATCTTTTTCCATGATGTTTAAAATATATGGTCCTTTTTACCCATCTACGGAAGTTGAGAAATGAAAACCAAGTGATTTGTCTTAATTTTCTTTTTAGAAAAACGAGTCATCTCCAAAAGGTAATGTAAATTCACCAATATTCTATTACTTGTATGATGCATGCATAATAAAAATATCTTGTACGATGGCGGTCCAAAGTTCATTAAAATCCAAACGATTTCAACAGTAGTTGTGTATGATTTCAATTGTTTTTATTTATTTAATTTATATATATGTTGTTTTTTTTTCATTAATTTATTCTTATTCAATTATTAATTTATTATCAAATTCTCTTTAGGGATTATCAAAATTTCATATAAGAAATTATATATTTATAAATAAATAAATAAATAAATAAATAAATAATACATATATATTTGAGTGTGATGAAGCGCGATTGGATTGGAGTGAAGAATCTTGTATATTTGTAGGCTATGATTCTTATTTTCCATGACTACATTCAATATCCTCTAATTTGGTTGATTATTTTATTATTGTTTGCCACTTAATTTAAAAAAAAAGTTAAATGTAAAACCCTTAAGATTGAATCGTGTTAGTGATGCCAAAATTGTGGGTACAACAATATTGGAAACCATGATCTCTACAGTGGATAAGTAATTGAAGTGGGGTACATTGGATAAGTTATTGAAGTAGGTGAGGAATTGTTCCCTAATCAATCTCTGGGTTTTTTTCAATCACGAAATGTTGATATGACAGATGGAAATCAATATGATGCACATGAATATGCTCATAAAGAGCATTAATTACACAATAATCAAATTGGTCTGTTACACATCTCAAGATGCAAGGTTCTCAACGATTCAGACTATCCACACTTATTCAAATTCATAGTTTATCGGGTGAAACAAATTTCATCCCAAAAACATCTAAATTAATCATGGATTCCATTCATTGATTATAAGCATTCACATTCCCCATTCAAACAAAACAAATACATAATTACGTCATTCACACACTATTAAACATATCTAGTTAAATACTTATCTAATTAGTGAAATGTTCACAACCAACTAACTAAGAGAGGATGCATTTCCTCCCAACCTTAGGCTACACTGTAGAGTTCCTTCCTACAATACGCCACCCACGTGCCAAGCCATGATGCCACAAGGGGAATGATTAAGATGGTTTCCAAGATTAAGATGATATAGGAAGGCTACTGGGTAAAATCATGAAGATGGGTAACACTTTTGCTTGTTTTATGAGAAAAAAAACTGTATTTTCATAAGTTCTTCAATTTCCGGCACACAAAAGTATTTTTTATATAGAATTTCACTTTACAGTAAAAACAAAACTTGTGAAGAATTTTGTTAGCTTTCCAATGACTATTTTTCAAAATTTTTTTATCACGATTTGATATGTCAATGTGACATCCCGCTGTGGCGCACTGAGAAAACTTATTATTTGAGGACACTTGCTCGCAAGTGATCTGGACTTTTATGATGTTAAACCATTTATACTTGATTATCATGCGATTTATAGACGACGTGATGTTTTACCATTTGATGTAGACATGTGCTATTGACTCAGTTTTATTGAGTGTGCAGGGTTTTGGACATTGAGGATGCAGCGGCATCGGTAGAACCCCCTTGGACTCCGGATTGAGTCAGGGAGTGTGCTATTTGGGTTGATTTATTTACTATGATATTTCATTGATTTGATGATTTGATGTTGACATGTTCTGACACGATTTTCGATGATGAAGGCTGACGATAAATTGCCGACCAGACTCACATATGGAGTAAAGGGGCCACACACGATTTCCAGAGAGGTTGAGGGAGAGGCGTGGACATTAGCCCTGCCACCGCCTACTAGCACTCCCGCCGTGTCTCGAACTGTAGGTTAACGAGTACCTAGTTCGAGAGGATCCACGATACTGTGAGGGCAGACTACGACAGTCGCTCACGATGATTATAAGGGGTGCGCAATAAGGTGAGGGCCTTATTCCTTAGAACCCTTAGTCTCCCACAAGTTCACCTGGCGGAGTGTTGACTCCAGGGATTATAAATGTCTACCAATCAGTCCAGTTGGCGAGTGGCACCCTTGGAGCACGTGGTGCATCCTAAAGGGAACGTCACACAAAAGAAACACAAGAAGCGAGTGGCACCCTTGGAGCACGTGGTGCATCCTGAAGGGCACATCGCGCAAAGGAAACAAACGAGGCGAGTGGCACCCTTGGAGCACCTGGTGCGTCCTGAAGGGCACGTCGCATTGATGTGGATGAAGGAATCAACCTAAATAGCCCTAAGACATTAACACCTTAATAAATCCTTAAACAATTCCCCTAACCAAGTGTCAC
>ML786251.1:224434-234797 GCA_009831015.1 Picea engelmannii | reverse complement strand
ATACATTAAATATTCATTACCCCTATGGTTTGCAACCTCCACCTAATACAAGGAGTTTCCTTCCTTAATTAAATATATAAAACAATTCCTTCTTTAATTGAATTCATAAAGTAATTCCTTCCTTAATTGCATACATAAGGCCATTCCTCATTCCCAGTAATAAGCTTGATAATTTATCTTTATTAGTGAAGGTACTACTTTGCCCTAACATAATAATCAAAACTTAACAATCTCCTAATAACAATGCCATTATATTCTAGCTCACAATAACTTTGCCATTCAAATGACATTAAAATTTCATTTCCTACTAGCTAACACCAACATACATGTGCTAATAATAAAATTAAACAAAACAAAAAAAACCCACTTAAGCTATGATTTGAGTCTTCATAAAGTGTGTAGGGTAAAATAAAGAGACTAAGAAATTATTTCAAATCCGTGGTTGTAAATTTGAAAAGAAAGATTTAATTAGTTAACATGTGGGAGTATAAAAGTATGAAATTAAAAATAAAATGAAAAGATGCATGAGCGCATTTACTTTTTGTTTTGTTTTGTTTTTTTTTTTTTTAAAAGGGGAGAAAATAATTTTGGGAGAACTGGGGGATGAGTGACACTTGTAAGACACATAATTTTTGAGGGTTTTTCATTAAAACTTAAATTTAATATGATTTAGGGCAAGGGGGCTCAAAACTGCATAAAAGAAAGGGGGATGGAGGGAAAAGGAAAAAAAAGGGCTATTAGGTATTGTTACGCTGCCGAAATGGTGAACTGGACTGATTGCTTGTGAGGAGTTGAGACTTTCTCAGCTGGGATTAGAGTGGTAGCTCAGCCGTGGAAGCGAGCTGGGAAGCTAGGTATACTATCTAGACGTGTGTGTGTCCCCTTCGCGGCTTGGGGGGCTAAGGGGGAAGAAAAGTACCCCTAGCGTTTGACTGGGAGGTACCAGTGTAGTCTCTACTGTCGGCGAGCGGGAGCGGCACAGAGCAGGAGCAACACGGAGCGAGTGGACGTCCTTCGAATCAGACTATAAGGCAACGATATGCTTTTCTATTTGTAGAATAGAATGCAGTAGGCTGTAGGCTTGTGTCTGATTATGGTTGTGATGCTTTTGGTATTTCTGGATCTCTGCGTTGGGTTTTAATTATTTTGTGGAATAAAATAGGTTAGGGTCTGTAAATTGCCTTTTTATTTTTCCTTTAAGCACGCCTAGGATCTGTTCCTCAGGTTGGCCGCATAAACCTTAGCAAATCCCTGTTATAGTTTAATGCAAAGCTGTACCTACAGGGATGCGTTGTAAATGGCGATCTCCTTCTGTTTTAGATATACTGTTGTTCCTGTTAATTCCTTAAATAAAAAGGAAAGAGGGGAAAAATTCGAATTCCCTCGGTGATAATGAATGGCAATCGATTGTAAAATAATAGATCTAATTTTCATCTGGCAATCCCACCGGGTGTTTGGCCCTCCCTTTTATTTATCTGATTGTTGGTCCGTAGGCCCAGTCGTGATCCCTGGGCTAGCGTTGGTTTAAACCGAATGCTGGTGTGAACCCGTTGACTAGATGAGTTCTGCCTTACCCTTACCTGTGCGGGTTCTTTTTCTCGAGCCACTCAGTCCAGGAGATTCATCCTTACTGTGTTTATGTTGTCGAGACCGCCCGACATTAATTGATTGACTAATCGGTGTTACCCTACAGTCGACACCGCGTCAATACTGGTAACTACTCACATTTCGCTCAACATTTACCATGCGCACCGCCTAACCTCAGTAATACCACTGCTCACCCACCCTGCCATGTTTTCATGCTCTGATAACGGACGTGCGTTATGCGCGAGTGAGAAATTACTGTGGAATTAAAAGCAGTGTTGAAGCCGTGCCTGGTGCTCAGGTCAGATCGTGAACCGTGGCGCGACTGACAGAAATTGTCATGACAATTTATACCTCTGTTTACTAATTTTATTGGGCGTGGGAATGACAATTGTACTAAATCTCAGTTAGCGTCCCTACCAGTAGCAGTCGTCGCCCTTTGGCAATAAATGGGGTAAAGATTCCCTTGTTATAAAATTTCTACCCTAGTTGATTATTGCTGTTCTCTCCTTAAATTTCAATTAACAGTTACAATTTTTAATGTGCCGCTAATTTAGAATGATTGCGGTGTTCTACCAGTTTTTAACTCTACTAATTACCACTCGATTTTCCCTTTTTGGTGAACTTTAGGGTTCTACCGTTTACATTCGGATTGACTTGGTTCTGTAATCATTGGAATATTATAGAATCTCCAGGTTTACATTGAAAGGACAGAGAGTAGGGAAATTTATTCACATTTTACCACCAACCTATATCCCTTGCTTTTAACCATAAGATCAACTCAATGCTTCTTGGTCTAAGAATTGCTAAATTAATCATCATCTATTCCAACCATTGTAAAAGTTCCTTGTGTGCATTTATTCCAAATCTCGGCATTTGTTGATTAGCTTTTTCTAGGTTAAAACAACGCCTTAATTATAGGAACAGGTGTAAGGAAGTATGGTTCTATGCGCTGGATTAGTTTTTATATATGTGTGGTTGGACTAGTTTTTATATATGTGGTTGGTTGGTTAGTTTTTATGCGCTGGATTAGTTTGATATATGCGCTGGACTGTTCTAGAACGATGCACACATCGATTGTATATTTTAATTATTAGGATCTGTTTTAGACAGCGCCTGTGATGGCAGGAAATTTATTTATGGTCTTGACAACGCCAAGTGCATTTAATTTATTTGTTATAGACTAAGGAAAGAATTGTTTATTGTGTTTTACAAAACGCACTAAGGTATTCTATTTAAGGAAGGAATTGTTAAGCCTTGTGATATTAAGAAGGGAATTGTGATAAATTAAGAAAGGAACGGTGCATGTTATGTTTTTAAGGAAGGTACTAATGTATTTTACTTTAGGAAAGCATTGTGGTATTTAAGTTAAGCTTGGTATAAATTAGAAAGGCATTGTTTTATTTTAAGTTAAGTATTGTGATATTTAAGTAACCATGGTTTAGCCTTAGTGTTTTAAAAAAAAAATAAGGTAGGAAATTATATGCTCTTAACTTCAGTTGAGGTTGGATTTATTTTTTTGGGATGATGGTCTAGATGAGTTATGTTGCACCCTAGTAGTTAATTCTATTGGCACATTGTGGCGACATGATTCCTTGTGTTGGATCATGATGCGCAATGATCAACGAGTGTGTATAACAACTCGGCCTTGAGGGGGGTATGTGCCTCACACTGGCGTTGATGTCGATTACTGAATCAATGTATGGTGTTATGTGTTGTAATGCATGATTGTGTTATGTTATCTCCGCCATGAATGTTCATAGTATGTGTGTCGTCTTGGCTAGTTGCGACGGAATAGTCTTATTGTTGTCTTTCAACTTAGTCATTTGGGCTTGTTGTGTCACGCAGGATGTAGACACCCCCAGGTCGCCTTAGGAGTTATGTCTGTGTGTGTGATTTTATCGTGTAAAGAATACAGTGTCGTATCAAGAGTCTCGGGCCCTTTAAAGGCAGGGTTTCCACTCTTGCGACACACCTGATGAAGATTACTAGTTTCTGCCTGAGCAGTCGGCCATGAGCCTATCTGACCTTCTCTCCGGAGCAACGAACTAAGATTAAACGCCCTGATTTCCTGTGCAGAAATGGTAAGATCTACCTCTATGGATTCTTCCCTCTGTGTTCGTACTGTGCATAACCCAGTATGTCGTTAAATGTTTGTGTTGTGCGCCTTGTGTCTATGGTCATTTATTGCTTGCAGTTACTCGTTGTGTGCCTTCAGTATTCTTGTGGTGAACATCGTGGTTGCGTCTTGTTGGTTTTCGAGTGGCGACGTAGAGTCAAGTGTGCCTGTCACGTCTACACGCGCGCACCTACCTTAACCACACAAAAAAATAAATTTTGCACCTGTTAGCAGAGTTGTTGTCGTAACTAGGAGGTCGTCACAGTCAATTTGACAATTGTTTAACAATATGTTCCTTAAACATGAAAGGAATGATAATGAATTATTTTTTCCTACAACAATGTATCTATTATTAAACTTATGATTTTAAGAAACAAAATATATTGCAACAATCTATAGAGACTCTATTTTATTATGGCTATAATTTTGAATCTAACGGATGAATATTATAATTTCTAGAATTTTTTGAAGTTGAACAAGCTAAAAACATTGCAGATTTTAAACACATGTTTTTCTACACCTTGTATCTATCTTATTTTTTAATTAAAAGTAAAATATAAATATACCTTTTAAAAAGAACAATTCAAGGATTATGAATATAATTTTTTCCAAAATTTTCACTGTATATTTTTAGAGATACAAATATTTCATTTCACCGAATCATAATGTCTGCTGAAAATATTATGCAGTGAAAATTTAAAAAAATTAAATAGAATTAGATAAAAATAATGAAAATGAAAACAAATTATAGGAATTGAAAGTAGATTCAATTTTGCAAATGCTAGTGCCATTTTTGAAACCAAATTCTGAGTATTTGTAGGAGTCCGCAACCTCCGAAGTTCAGGTAATCTTGGGGCAATTCTCTGGTTTCTATTTTGAGTCCCAATTTCATGTTTTTGGCAAAAATAATCTTTCGTCCGAAACAATATTATTTTGGCCGAAAGACTAAATACTAACAGAAACCGTTAAAACTGAACGGTTTCCAAGGTTTTCGATTGAAAAAACCTTCTTTTGGCTGAAAGAGTGTTGAGAGAATTCCGTTGGACGGAAAAAATGAAAAGATACGTCGTATCATTTCATTTCACACCAAATCGTATAAATACGCTTTCGGCCGAACACATTTAACACAATTCATCGGATGGATGGACATATATGAGCTCATGGATAAGGATTTCAAAGCATTTCTATTACTGATTGTAGTTGTATTCTTTTCTTTATTTATTTATTCCCTCTGTTCCATAGGCTTAATCGGAGGATCGATATCGATACATGATGGTTTTCTAGAGCACGTAAAAAAAGTTTTGAATCGTCTTTTTGGTTTTTGTTGAATAAGGTAATTGATGTTTGTTCAAGTTTTTTTTGGAATAACAATTTATATGTTGAAAGATAAATGTTTTCAAGGTGAAGTCTTTGTTGAACATATCTTTTACAGATAACTATAAAAGTCATGGGAAACAAAATTTTGCGTAAGAGAAAATTTGATTGCACTCGAGATGATACTCACCAAAACGAACAAATGAAAGAGCATTATTGGAGAAAGAAACGAGAATGTGCAAATATTGAAGAAAGAAATGATGATAATGTAAATAAAGATTTTCAACAAGAAGAAGTCCAACCAGGTATGCATGCACATATTGTCTATATTAAAAGTATAGAATTCAAATTTAAAATATTGTAAATAATATAATTGATTGTAATTACAATTTGATTTAAAAAAAAACATAAATAGATTTGTCTCATAATGTTGAAGAAGACGTTAAAACTGAAATTGAAGCAGAAGGCGTTGAAACCGAAATTGAAGCAGAAGGCTTTGAAACTGAAATCGAAGTAGAAGATGAATCACCTATAGGTATGTATATAAATTTAGATAATAGAATATGAACACTTGTATATATAGTTTAGTCAATTTGTGTTCGGTTTTTTTTTTAATATAAACTTTAAATTGAAATATGTAGGAGAATCTATCAACATTGATGATGAAATATTAGAAAATGTTGATACTGAAAAATTTGGGAAGAAAAAAGATAAGCATTAGATAAGATATCGAACTAAGGATATGTATAATACTTTTTTCAAAGATGAATCAGTAATAGTACAAACTCAACTTTTACTCTGTCTAATGAAGTCAAGAAATTTAAAAGAAGCTACATCATTATTGGGTATTCAAAAGTCGACAAAGGATACAAAGGTGAAACAAAATTTCTTTGACAATATAACTAGTGTATTAAAAGATTTTGGAAAATCTCAAAAAAAAGATGTCTGTGTTGCACGTAAAGTGATACAAACAACAATTGTTTCATCTAGCAAAATAAAATATTGTTTGACACGACACATGGAAAAAACAATGAGAACGTCAAGAAAAACATTGCATAAACATAGAAAATTTCAATTGAAAATAGATGTAAATGATGAACTGGCTTGTTGGACAGTGATTTCTAGACAACCCTACAAAGATAGACTTGCATAAAATGTTAAAGAATTGCCCGTAATTGTTGGTTGGAAGAATCTCGTGTTTCACCACATACAAGGGATGTGTTGCGACGAACAATAACACAAAAAAATATAAATAACATCCAAAACATATATTGCCAATGACACAAATAGAGTTGTTCAATAAGTTCAAAGAAGAGCACAAAGAAGTTAAAATTTCCATCAATACATTTGTGCAACAAAAACCATGGTTTGTTAGACCCATCACTGTTCGTGACACTTGTTGTTGTCATTATCATGTGGAATTTGAGTTGTATTACGACCTTTTTTTGGATTTTAGTAAAACTTTATGGCCAAGTACACCTCCTCCTAGATTCCGTGCTTTTATATCTGAAATTCTATGTGAAAGAGAAGATGATGATTTATTTTACAAAAACAAATGTGTTGGTGGAAAGAAATGTGATCGTTGTAGAAAACTAAGTTTGTTTCATTAAAAATATCATATTCATATGAATGATCAATCATTTTCTAATATAACAGTCAATTGGAAGAGATATGAATATATCAAGAGCATGGCTCCACATTCTTCAAATGTTATTTCCAAAAGGATTGATTTGAAGGTAGATAAAATCTGCGTGATAGATTTTTTGAAAAAGTTTGAGGGAGAAATTTATAAATACACCAAGCATTCAAATAGAGCTCAATGGAAAGACCTACAATTCAAAAAATCCCCACGTGAAGTGTTTCCACTAGGGACAATTTTGTCTGTAGTTGATTTTGCAGAGAATTACATATTCGTTGCACAAAAAGAAATACAGAGTGAATATTATCATTCTAATCAAGTCATAATATTTGTCCACTTTCTATATAGACATGCTCAACGGAGTCTTGATAACATAGAAAACACCAATGACAATCGACATGTTATTAAATAATATCACTTTTATATAAGTGATGATCGTGCACACGATACACATTATGTACAACATTGTTTTGATAATTTTTATGATTCATTGAAAGAACGCGAAATTGGATTCGATCGACATTGGATATGGTTAGATAGGTGTGCGGGTCAGTTCAAATCTTCACGATCATTCTATTGGTTATGTTGTCTTCATAAAAAATTAAACATTACACATTGTTGGAATTTTTTTGAGATTGGTCATGGAAAAAGAGAGCACGACGGTGCAGGGGCATGTGTAAAACGAGAACTTCGAAGGTATCAGATGAACCCTCATGCCAATCGATTTGAATCCGCTGAACAAGTTGTTGAATGGTGAAAAATGACGCTAAGCAATGAATATAATCTGTCAAGGGATGTGCGCAGGTGTGTCTATATATAAATGTTACATGTATACACAGGACATTTTTATTTGAACGTGTTCAAATTTATATTCAATCTTCAGTCATTTTCTTGAGAGATTTGAAGTTAATAATTTCTTGTCTTGTGCAGGTTTTTTTGGTATGTTGGAATCGAAGATGTAAATAGATCAATCCCATATGATGCCTGTACAATACCTAGGACACAGAAAATACATTCAGTTAAAAAAAACGTTTTCAAAATGTGTTTTCATTTGATAGAAGAAATGAGTCTTGTTTTTGTCCAGTTTGCATAGAGGACACATAATCCATAGATATTTGCGAAAACGAAAATGCATAATATGTTAAAGCTTGGAGACATACCAAACTTAATGTAAAAGAGAAAATTCCACTTGTAAGCTCAGAGGAGATGGAATCAAATGAAACTATAGTGTTAGTTGATGGTGATAGAGTTTTTGATCTTCTTAGAGAAGGTAATTTTTATGTTTAATTTTTTTTCAAATAACTTGTAGATGTACTTGTGTGATAATATAACACAAACTATTTGTTGTACAATATATCCAATTATTTGAAGGAGATGTATTTTCAATGGTTTCACTTGTAGACAACACTAAAAACGTGAAATATTATTTGATGCGATGCACAGAACAAAACATGAGTCTATTAGAAGATTTTGATGATAACGATTTTATATATGAAAGAGGATCCATTGTATTGAAATGGTATTTTTTTCAAGAAACCCATCAAACTGATACTCATGTTCACTTTCAAGACTGCCAGTGAGAGGTCACAAGTTGTCAATATAGTCATTTGGTATGTGCATCGCGCATAAAGTTAATAGATGTTCAATAAAAAAAAAAGTTAGAAAATGGAAAATGTCCAAAGTCGATCATGAACGAATAATTGAAGATGAAATACCATTACGATGTTTTTAAACAAGTGACACATTTACATTCCATAATTTTGTATTTTATATTGAAAGTACATTCCAGAATTTGATGACTTGTTTTGACAAATTTCAACCATATTTCAAAATAGGCTATGTATAAAAAAATCCAGATCATTCTTAAAAAACATAGATAAAATATGGTTCAACCATATTTTATCTGTGTTTTTCAACCATTACACCAATCAAAATTATTTTATCAGCATTACACCAATCAAAATTGAGTTGTATAGCTTTTATATTGTGAACATTTTATTTTAAACTAAAAAATTGTTAAACACCATTTCCTTTGAACACCTTCTTTTTTCAATAGTATTTTTTTCCATTTTGTTTTAATAATATTGCATTAATTTTAAAAAAAGTTAAACATATTTTATATTTTCTATTGTAATAATATCTTGTTTCAAATTTTAACTCATTCCGATTTTTATTTTATTTTACGAGAATTATATAAATTAAAGTTGAATTGAACATCTCTTTTATTTTGAATATATATTTTTTAATTATTGTTTTCAAAATGAAAGAAAAGTTAAAAGTTCATTTCTTTCATTTTGAGATTTTGTTTTATTAAGGGTATATGAACTTTGAGGTGAATATCTCTTCTAGCTTTAAGCATTTTTTTAATGACTATGATAAAATTAAAGAAGAGTTGATCATCTCTTCTATTTTAAGATTTTATTTTATTGTCACATCAAATCGAGCATTTTATTTTATCATTGTAATTTTTACCAAAAAATTACAAACTTTTCTTCAAGGGCACAAACATTGGCTTAAGAACCCTTGTACAAAGTTATACTTTCACAAGGCTTGGGAACAAAATGTAGCAATGTGTGCCTTCAATGTTTCAATGTCTAGAACCCAACATTTACACACATTCTACTCTCAAACCCATGTGTTTGAATACATTATTTAAAGTAAAATCATGTACCTCATTAACTTAACAAATAAAATAATCAACACTAGATATATTTTAAACTACTTGTATTCTTTTGTAGATAGTGGTTCGTATAAATAAATACTTTTCCTTTTACTCATGTATGTGTTATAATAATATTGGGGAAAAATTTGTACAACTGCTTTTCTCATTGTAGTGGATTTATGCACATGGGATACTCCAATTGAACTCGGTGAAAAAAATTCTCCATTAAGGTGTCCTATATCTATGTTCCAACAATGCTTGGAGTTTATTTGTCAATGGAGTTGCTCTTTTCCAAATGATGCATGGAATTTTTTGTGCATCCAATCATAGTGTGTTGCTTTAGATCCATGATTTACGAGACAATATATCACCATGAGCCACAAAATTGTGGGATCGTATTCAAATATATTGAGACTTAGTTTGAACTATTGCTTTGATCTAGATGAGACTTTGGGTGGAAGTGGGAGAGACATTCATGGAGAGAATACCTATGGATTTCATATAATCATTTCATGTGATTGGAGGCAACATTACCATGTTTAGAATTGTTGTGATAGTATAATCATGTGTTTCCTTAAGGAGAAATGTGTACTCTCTCCTTGAAGTCACTATATTGAGCCATTCATATCATGACAGTTCAATATCTTGATTCAAATACTATATATTTTTTATTTGAGGTGTTTATCATAGTTTTTCATGGTTCTAAAATATTCAAGTACATTGTCAAATTCTAATACTATTCCCTTAGATGTAGATATCACAGTCTTGTATGTTCATTTGGAATTAGAACAACAAGTTGGAGAAGAAATTACAACATTGAGAACAAGAGAGGGGACCATATGCAAAAAAGATCAAGACAATAATAATGTAAGGTACAATGGGAGATCAATTTTTGATGGATTTATTTGTCTTCAAATTACTCTAGGCAGTTATATATTAGACCTCCTAGTGAGAGGCCAAAATTTAATGACATGGTTTTCTTAGAATCTTTGGTTTCTGAAAGCTATTTCTTATAATGGAAATAATCCCTTTCATCTACAACAGT
>ML786251.1:178124-216006 GCA_009831015.1 Picea engelmannii | reverse complement strand
AATGTTGATCGGATGAATTTCAAGGAAAAACCAAATCTACACAAGTAGGTCACTCATGTCTTACACAGAGATGTGACCAAGACTCATGACAATATGTAGGACATGTGAAGCATAGGGGGAGATTTACTTATCAATTATCATTAGGTCTCATTACATGGTTTCAAGATGTTTTTTGTCAATCTAGTCCAAATATAAATGACTCTTAGCAATGAATATTTCTTTCTCTTGTTATGAAATGAAGAACACAAAAAAATGCAAAACTTGGCGTGAATTACATAATCATGTTAGTCATTGAGTTTTTGAATGAAATTTTTGTTTGAGGCCTTAACTAAGGGAGCATATATCTGGGAACCAAATCAAATATAGGGCCATCCATGCCCAAAGTAGTGTGGTTGTATGAAATACATTCCATGTTATTTTCCTTGAATCAACAATCAAAGGAATTGTCTCCTTGGTAAAATTGACATTCGTAAATGCAAGGTGTCTAAGGGATTGAGGGAATTTTATCCTTGTACACGCAACAAACATACCATATTCATTCACTTGTTGAGAAGTGGTGCAATGGTATTCAAGGTGTTATAGATCAAGGGATCCCATGGATTTTATTATAATATGAGAATCTCATCTACTAAGAACACCATTTCATGTGTAGGACTCCTTCAATATGCTCAATATTTTTAATAAACTTTATAATCTACTTACTTTATTAAAACCATACAACCTTGATATTTTATATCATCAAAATATTTTGAATACATTTTATAATCTAGATTCACATTATTAAAAACCTACAACCAATGTTTTGTAGCATCAAGTGCAAAAAGATTGAAAACAACATAACTTGAAAGATTGAAAACAACATAACTTACGAAAGAGTTAATATAATTTAACAGTAAACAAGGCATTGCAAGAAACTTATGATACTCTAATATTAAATATGTAAAAATGGATTTATAAATTGAATTCCTAAAGATTTGAAATTTTTATAAAATATAAAACATTTGAAATAAAAAGTTGTCCATAGTTTGAAATTTTTAATAAATTGGCTATGAGTTGGTTGCGGGGAGCCAACCATGTGGCCAAGCCATGGGAATGCCCATAGCTTGTCCACAGGGCTGGCCCCCCATAGCCAACTCATAGTTAATTTTAATAAGAGATTATCTAAGCACAGAAAAGAAGGTCATTTTGATGCAGGAGCATCGCCAACTCATCAAGTGAGCCAGCACATCAGGCGGGAGATAGCTGGATAGGCCAGCACACATTTTGAAATACTTTGAAATTGTTGCGTGATCTTAAATGGTTCATTTAAGAGATGACACACTTGTATTGTAATGGAATTTGAGCGGATAAGCTCTCGTCCTTAGGTAGATGAGGCATTTAAGATAGTTAATGTTGGTAGATAGAATAATTAAGTCTAGATTTGATAGTTTAGAGTTCGAGAGGGAGAACGGATATAGACACCCTCATTGTGTATTATAACATTATTCATTCAGGAGAGCAAGAAGAGCAAGAAAAGAATTGTGTAGAGAACATCCATGTACAGATATTGAATTAATAGAAGAAGGCTTTGATTCAAATCCATGGTTATGTGTCTATTCTCTATGTATTGATGTTATGCTCATGAATATTTGCTTCCTGTCATACATTTGCTTTTATATGCTGTGTATGTGATTTCATGGTTGAATTGAAGTCTGAGAGGGAGATAGAATGAGTTTCAATTGTTTCTCTAAGTGAGCTAGAAGATCCCTGCAAGGAGTGCAGTTGAATTTGTCCGCAAGGAGTGTGTGACTGCAGGGTTCAATTAGAGAAGGATTTTGTTATCATTTCCTAGAAGAGTGCAGATAGGTACAGTGCCGTGCAAGGAGTGCGCAGGCCAAGTGAAGTCTCAGAGTTGTGATTCTGAGCAAAGTATTGAAAGATTGCTGCTGCAGGAGTACACAGGGTCAATAGACTTCAATACTTAGACGTTGTTGAATATTTGCCGCAAGAAGTGCGCGCAAGAAGTTCTCAAAAGGGTGTGAGAATTTGAGAACAAGCTCGGGAGGAGTAGGCCTTCAAATTTGTCGAAGGATTTCACAAAGAGGTGTTGCATCGAAGTGTTCAAGCAGGTGATGAAACTTTGCATACAGGGTGGTGAGTTATGTGGAAGAACGACTCGTCGTTTCATGAATTGTGTAAGGAAGAAACGGGTGGACGAAATTCTCCGAGGAGATTTCGCGAGGTTCCGTGGAACGTTGGATCTTGCGAGGTGCAAGGAAGCTATAGTGCAGGTGTGGTAAAGGTTCGAAGCTCAGGAGGGCAGGAGCCGTCGATCAGGATCATGAGGAGCGTGGTCCTACTCGTGGATCGGCATATCGGGAGTTCGTGAGTCGAGACTCCAAATCTACGCAACGAAAGTCGTGACAGAGCGAAGAGGCGATATCCCAACAGTGGCGTAAATCACGTGGGCCACAGGAGTGGGTGCAAGATAGGTGGCGGAGATCGGGGCTCACAAATTAAAGGTCCAAATATTTGAAGGTTCAAGTCGCAAGGCGCGAGACGACGAAAGCGCGACAAGAGAATCTTAGAGTCTCGTCACATCGGGACTCGAAAGGAGGAGAGATCGGTGTTGAAGGTCGCGAAGAGCGAAGGAGAAAGGATGCGAAGTCGCGAATGCACAATAAGGTTGTATTGATGTTTAGGTGCATCGGGCCTCTTAAGTCGAGGTAGGAGCTATTTGATCTCGCAAGTGGTGAAGTCGCGAGGGTGAGAGATCGCGATTTTCGGCCTTTCGGAGTCTCGTGTGTTGGGAGTTGGAGAACCGAGTGATAGGACTTGCGAGCGGTGAAGGCGCGATAGTGCGGAAGTCCCGAGAGAAGAGACGGCGTGGACGGGTCAAGTCACACGTGTGTATCGGAGTCTCGATACCTCGGGTATCGAAGGTTGAGAAACCAAAGGGTTGGTATCGCGAATAGTGAGGTCGCGAGTTACGATCCGCCGAGGAGTAAGGAAGGGGATCGCACGACGAGGAGAATCTGTGGGTAGGAAGATTCCCGATAAGGGATTGGAAGAACCATTGACGTTCTTTGGGCCGAGAGGAAGAAGGTCCTGAGGGAGCGATCGTGCTCGAGGAGTGCGGTTGGCATCACATTTGAATCTAAATCTTTAACACTGGAGTGAAAGACAGTAGATTTGGCTCCTAGCCAACTGCTCAGGCACATACTAATCACTTAAATGCTTACTCTATTCTTTTGATTGTTAAATGTCTATATCAAATTTAAAAACTTAATATTTGATTGTTAAATGTATATATCAAATTAACTAAATCCATATTGTGACTTGGTCGCGAGGGGCCAACCATGTGGCCAAGCCATGGGTGTACCCATGGCTTGGCCATAGGGCTAGCCCCCGCGGCCAAGTCACAACCAATTTTAATAAGAGATTATCTATGCACAGAAAAGAAGGGCATTTGAATCTAATTCTTTAACACTGGAGTGAAAGACAGTAGATTCGGCTCTTGGCCGACTGCTTAGGCACAGACTAATCACTTAAATGCTTACTCTTAATATTTGATTGTTAAATGTGTATATCAAATTTAAAAACTTAATATTTGATTGTGAAATGTCTACATCAAATTAACTAAATCCACATTGTTTATAAATTATTTATTAATGTCTATATCAAATTCCCATTTTCAAGTAATTCCATATTGTTTATAAATTTATTGTTTGTGCACGTATAATTTGAACATATAAACATGTAATTTTTAAATTGTCTTCCTATTTTATTTTAATATTTATTAAAAATATGTCTTAATTTTTTTTCATTATATATATATATATATATATATATATATATATATACAGATTTATTTGTAAATATAAGAAGAGATTTATATTTTAAGAAATAGAATAACAGATTTGTATTTACAAGAAATATAATTTATTAAAAAGATTAAAATGAAGTTGGTCTGATAACATTTGAATATAACCGAAAGAGTGATAAATATTTCTATGTATAAATTTATTTGAATTAAACCACTTAATAAATTATGTGGTCAATTAATAGACCATAACTATTACCAGTCAATAAAATATTGTTTTTAAATCTAATCTGGACAAAAACAAATGCGCACATATAAAATCTAAAATCTAAATAGTAATTTTAACAAATTGAAAATAAACATAAATATAAACATAAAGATTTCTTCTACCTGTACCAAACTATATAACACATTAAATGCACAAAATTTTATAACACTTATAATAAGAATGTACAAATATTAACAAATTTGAAATAAACATAATTTTTTTTTTGTACCTGTACCAAACTATATAACACATTTATGCACAAAAATTTATAACTTTTTTATAATCAGAATGCAATCTTTTGAACAATTACACAAACTAATCACAAGTTCTTCAAATAGTTCGAAAACTGATGAAACAATTACTCATATCTATATCTATTTTTAGTTGATTTAGTTCAATTAACTGCAGATTAATAATAAATTAAGAAATTAGTTGAAACATTTCAAATTAGTCAGATTAAGTGGAAAACTTCTAATATACAAGGCACAATTAATTTGGACAGGTGATATCAAGATTTGAAAACATTTCTGACATTTCAAAATAAGATAGACACAAAATGGCCTTGGTCACCTATCTTTTCTGCCTAGTTTTAGGACAACACACAACCCAAATGCCATTTGAATAATTTTGTTTTTAAATTAGTTTACTAGGGTGTACAACAACACACTATTCAGCCTTGGTGTGCCCACGACTTGGCCACAGGGCTGCACCCGTGACTATGACTTGGCCACAGGGGCCTAGCCCTGTGGCCAAGCCATTGGCGTGCCCATGGCTTGGCTAACCATATAATTTAAAATTTAAATTTAAATTAAAATAAATAAAATAAAACAAAATAAAAATAAAAAATAAAAAATTACAATTGAAATTAAAAAATACAATTAAAATCATAAACTGCAAGCACGACATAGAAATTAAATTTAAAATTTAAAAATTATAGTTAAAAATAAATTATAAATAAAAATGAAAATTAAAGGTTTTGGGCACACTATTTAGCCTTGGTGTGCCCACTGCTTGGCCACAAGGCTGGCTCCCACGGCCAAGTCACAGTCCAGTGGATTGTGACTTGGCCGTGAGAGCCCAACCCTGTGGCCAAGCAGTATCACACAAAATGAACAGATTAACATAGAAGTAGAACATCATATAAAACTCTGTTATGTGCTTTCCTAATGGTACAATAATGCAGGCTTAAATAGATTTATTTTTCCTTTTATACACAGGTTCTTTCTTAAATCCACTGCTTTCCTAATGGTTAACAATTTTTTGCTTATAGTTGAATGCAGGCTTAAATACACAGGTTTTTGCTTATAGTTGAATATTCTGGAGTCATATAGAGGGCTTGGTTCTTGTTTCTTCATTTCTGATTTTAACACTAATTTTAATATTTTTGTTTTCTTATACTACAAATTACTGTTGGAATACTCAAACTCTTTTAAGACTAGTTTGGCCTGTAAACCGAGAAGACTCTGCCAAAGAGAAAAAAATACTCTGTGAATGATATAGTGAATTTCAGAGGAGTTTGTTGAATGGAGAATATGACTGAATAGTCTCTAGGGGTAAATTTTTTCAGCGGGGACTTGGCGAGACTTGGGTACTAAACTGGAACTAAACTAGAAAAATAGTAATGTTAAAATAAAAACTCAAAAACAACATAAAGAAGCAACATTACAGTAATAAAAACAACATAACATAATCTAAACACTGTAACATAATCATAACATAATCTAAACAACATAACATAATCATAACATAATCTAAACAACTTACCTGTAGCTCAGCCTACCAAGAAAACAACCCAACCACCCGCCAACACAACGACCGCGCCCACCAACACAATGACCGCGCCCGCCAACACAATGACCGCGTCAACACAACCTCCACGACAACACAAAGACCGCTCGCAATCACTCACAATCACTCACTCGAGAAAAAATGGGAAAACATTACAATAACGTTGTGTGGGTAATATATAAACAATTTTTCGGCCAAAAGAATAGTTTGTTCGAATAGTTCTTTCGGCCGAAAGAAGTTTTCGGCTTGAATATCTTTCAGCTGAAAACATATTGCCGGATGGAAAAAATCCATATGACTAAATTAATACACGAAAAATGAGGGTGTTGTCACTGTACCGTTCGATTTGAGGTTCCAGTTTTTGGCCGAAAAAAATACCTTACGGCCGAAAAAGTATATTAGTTCGACCGAAACAATTTTTTTCTGATTTTTGGAGATCAGATTGTAATGAAACTGTTACCCACCTCCATGATTTCACCCTACTCTCCTTCCTCCTTTAACAAAATCATAAGTTTCCCACTTCCGACTGAGCTCTGGGTATCTACAATTTTATCAGGTATTTTATCAACTGGATTTCCTCTACATATTGGGATTCCCTTCTCTTCTATACAGTTCCTCGGTGACCTCACCTTAACAATGCTGATTTATTTCCAGTAAGTACCAATATGTATCCCTCTATTTCTCCAATCTTGATCTAGGTCTTCTCTGTTCCAGGGTGGTCATCATAAAATTGGATATTATTCCTATTTTATTCAAGGAAATATCTACACTTCCTCCTTCTCTTCAATCAACACCAATGACCAACTCCATTCACTGCATTCTTATCCTTTGAGCTCGCTGCTCACTCACTCCTTCTTAGAGTATTCTTCTCGAGCTTCTTCATGATTTATTCTTTTGATAATACTCTCAGTGACTAACCATTAGTTCTCATGCATTCTTCTTTTCTCCTTTGATACCACCCTATGCGCGTTGGTTGTCTAGTCTTGTGGTGTCTTTCCACCTTTTGGTCTCTTTTACCAAATTCTCTTGGAATTCCTACAGACACAATCCATATCCTACAGTTCCTATATTGAAAGGGTAAATTTATGATTTCCTTTGTGTCAATGTGCTCAATTTACCCCCTTCCTTAGACTTCAAGAGACCAAACTACCAACAATTATTAATTGCCTCAACCATCAATCTGAACTCCATAATTCATTATGTGGTTTCCTCCTGATCTGGGTATGCTCGTAGGTGTATGTTTACACTTTACAAGCATAGGTTGGCGATCTAGGATATTTTCGTTAGGTGACTTATTAAAGAATTGTAT
The DNA here is from genome assembly GCA_009831015.1 of Picea engelmannii. Taxonomy (NCBI): domain Eukaryota; kingdom Viridiplantae; phylum Streptophyta; class Pinopsida; order Pinales; family Pinaceae; genus Picea; species Picea engelmannii. The sequence goes on along the minus strand of ML786251.1, from coordinate 208,839 downwards.
TAAATGAGAGTAAACTAAATTACACCATAAAGAAGGAAAATCTCAAAAGGAAAGAGACATAAGCATGCAATATGAACACAAAGAACTTGATAACGAAGTTCATACTTGGTGGACTACGTCTCTGGGTCCTGCTCTCAAATGGGTAGGTATTTTTATTAACTCCACAAAAGAATTGGGCAAAATACATACATATACCTCATTATGGAGTTAAGCTACATAATCTTTTCTCAGATCAGAAAACTAACATCACCATTGCGTTCATGGCGTCGAATTACCTAAAAATTACTATCTTCAGGCCCCGATCCGAGTCTGACACTTTTAGGCCCATGCCTCGATTTTTGTGCCCTATCTCTCCAATAAATGACTGGTAAAATCTTGAAATGTGTGCCCTGTCTCGAAATCCATGCCAAAATCCATATGGGCACTCTCTTGGTTCTCCTCCTCCCGTACATTGGAGGAGGCCCCCTTCTTATACAAAAAATTGGCGGTTATGCATTGATGAAGCGGTTTGGCGCATTGGTTGTGGATGTTATATTAAGTCTCTTAGTTGGCAGAGGTCTCGGGGTCGAATCCCACATGCATCCCATTTTAAACATATGGTTACTACAAACTTTGGTGCACTGCTAAAAAATGGCGGAGCGACTACCAAATATGGCAAACGACCTAAACTGGTGGAATATGCCACTAAAATGGCGGGTGATTACATTTGATCGTTGGTGGTGGATATGGTCGCATGGATTAGCATAGGAACAAGGGTTGGGCCGAAGGCCTAACCATTTTCTTCCCCCATAGGAAGCATTATTAAACTCAAAGAAAATTCTTTTCATATTATAAACAAGAACTATATAGTGGTATGTTGGCTAGCGTGGAGGTTGTAAGGTCTTTGGGTCAAGGAGGTTACGGGTTCGACTCCTATGGAGTCATATAAATTTTTTCACATACCAAAGACTAGAGTGGTGCCACGTGGTATCCCATGATTGGGCCACATGGCACCATAACATTTGTCCATGAAAATGACACTTGTCACCACCTAATTCGCCCACATGTCTGCCATCAACCTGTATGACCTTGCCATGTCATTCCATGACAACTCAACACTCTTCGACACCATATTTACAGATGTGCCACATGTCACCCTTACAGTGGTGACACGTGTCACTTTGATCTTTTGACTTTTTGACCAAGTTTGACCTAAAATTTGATCGCTTATATCTTTCGATCTGTAACTCCATTTGACAAGACGTTTGCACCGTTAGAAATCTTGTGACACGTTCTTCGTGACCATTCCATTTTAACTGAGTTTTGGGAAATTCAAAGTTTTTCCCTTTTTATGTTTGCTGAATCCATTCAGAGCGTCCTCTATTGCCTCTATGAGTTATGAGTTGTTCTTAGCCTTCTCTGGAACCTTTTTGGATCACGCCTTCCCACTGAGATATTTTTGGACCACCAAAATATTTCATCAATCAACTGATAAGTGAGGGAAGAGTCCCCTCACTTTGTCCTTCTCAATTCACTTTTCCCTACTTGGATGTGTGCCCTTTAAGCCTACTTGAAGATAATCAAAATCACCCCTATGTGAAGTCCTCATCCTTCTGTCCAGGATGATATCTTCTTGTAACTCATCTAAGTAATCAGGTGCAAACTCATCAACTGAAGGTATTGAAACTTCGTCATCCTAATCCATGATCATGGGAGGCTAAAAAAATTTCAAGTTCGTCGATCTATGGATGAAAAGCAGTGCTCCTCTTCAATTTGGTGTCCATCATTCTCCATAAGATAGTCCAAAAATCTCCAAGGAATCAAGTATCTCGATCTGAGAAAATAGACGTGGGTAACCCAAAGTGAACCCAAACATACTGAAAAAAGAGATTAGTAGTTTTTTCAGTAGTGATATGCTTTTTACATGGCATCAAGATACACATATTTTTGAACCTATCCACTACGACATACAAATAATCATGACCCCCTTTGGTCATTTGTAAACCCCCTACAAAATCTATGGAAATGCTTTCCCATGGATGGGATGGAACATGAAGTGGTGAGTATAGCCCTGATTTTCTATTAATGGGATTACAAGTAGAAAATATCACACACCCATTTACATATTTAGTTACAATTGCTTTCATTTGAGGCCAGTAATAAAACCTCTACAAATGATCCATTGTTTTTCCTACCCCAAAATTTCAAGACACAAGAGATGTGTGAGCTTCTCGTATTACATGGACTCGCTCACTTGTAGGAATACATAGCTTCCCAAGATGACATGGTAATTTTCCCTGCAGACAATAGTTCTCTACCTGTGAACCATGGGTTAGCTTCTCATATACTTCTTTGAAATCTTCATCGATGACATATTTCTCTACATATCTATCATGAGATAAATAAGTATTCTTCAAAATAATAGAAGCAACAATAGGAGGTCTAGAAAGCATATCAGATACCTTGTTACTTGTACACTTCTTGTACTTGATTACCAAATGAAATTGTTGTAGAAAACCCATCCATCTGTAGTGCCAATATTGTTGCAGCTTGGTCTATTCTTGAAGATACTGTAAGGGCCGGTGATCTGTATGTATAATTGTTTCCTTCCCTAACAAGTAGTGCTTCCATTTCTTTACGCTTTGAACTAATGCATACAACTCTTTATCATATGTAGGATAGTTAACAACAACTTGGTTAAACGTTACAGAGTGGTAACATATAGTCTTATGATATTGCATCAATATTGCATCCATAGAGTATCCACTAGAATCTGTCTCGATCTTGAAAGGTTGTTGAAGATTCAACAATGCTAATACTGGTGCAGTACTGATCTTCTCCTTCAAAATGTTGAAATATTTTTGTTGCTTTCCTTCCCACTGAAAAGTGTTTTTCACACTAGTTAAGACATGAAAAGGAGCTGCTATAAAGGAGAAGTTGGGAATGAATCTCCTCCAATACTGGACTGCACCTAAGAAGCTCCGGATCTCGGTCACACTTTTTGGATTAGGCCAATTTACAATTACATCAATTTTGGAAGGATCAATTTTCAATTGTCCTCCTCCTACAATATGACCTAAATACACAAGTGCAGTGTTTCCAAATTCACATTTATACGTTTTCACATATATCTTTTCCCTCTGAAAAGTATCCAATACTTGTTTTACATGCCTTACATGTTCATCCCGAGTTCCGCTAAAAACAATAATGTCATCTAAATAAACAATCACAAAGTCATCTAGGAAAGGACTGAATACCTCATTCATCACATGCATGAAATTTGTTGGAGCATTACAAAGACCAAACAACATAACTAACCACTCAAACAATCCTTATTTGGTTTTAAAGGCAGTCTTCCATGCATCCTGTTCTGCAACCCTGATTTGATGATATCCACTGTGGAAATCCAACTTAGTGAAATAAACAAAATTCTTCAACTGATCAAGTAAATCATCTATACGAGGAAGAGGGTATCGAATTTTCACCGTGATTTTATTTAGAGCCCGATAATCGACACACATTCACCATGTGCCATCTTTCTTTGGCACCATCACAATCAGAGAACCACAAGGAGATGAATTGGGCCTTATGACCCCTTGATCCAATAATCCCTATACTTGCTTCTTGATCTCTGTCATCTCCACAAATGACATCCTGTACATGGCCACATTAGGAAGAGGAGAATCCTACTGCAGATGTATCTCGTGTTGGATTTCCCTCTTAGGAGGTAATCCATCCAGTTCCTAGAAAATATCATCATACTTAGAAACAATATCAATTAATTCCTTTTTATGAGATGGATCACACCTTTGGAAAGCGTTATATGTCCCAACATCTTTCTCTTTTAGGACCTTTAGTACATATCTGTCATTAGTGGTTATGAATATTTTCATTTCTCCGGCACCAACAAGTGTCATATTTACCCTCATGCTATGAGCTATAACAATATATTCCACTCCCCCCTTAGTAAGGTGGTATTTGTTCTCATGACGAAAGAAGATTACTTTTCTATTATAAATATAAGGACTTCCCAACACTATGCCACATATATCAAGCGGTACAACATCCAAATCCACTTCATCAATAAACTTTGAAGCAATAAAAAATTTGATCCTACATTGTTTGGTGACATTAAGTTTTTCTTGGTCACATACCCAACCAAGAGGATAAGGCTTTAGATGTGGATTCATTTCAAGACCCATCTTCTTGACAAGTGCTTCAAATATTAAGTTTACTTGGGAACCCAAATCAGATAATGTATCTATCTTAGTATGTTTAGATACAACTCATATATGAAATAACTGGTTCCTCTTTCATTCATCAATCTGAGATTCATTATTGGAACTTGAAATAGCATGAAGAGAGTATTTACCTTGTACTCCAATCGCTATGATATTTCCTTCATCTCCTGATTCAGAACCAAGATCTTGCTGCACTGTAGAAACGATCTTTGTCTTCCCCTTTCCACCGAACTATTTCAGTTTATTTTCTAGATGTAGTTTCCAAAAATGGTCTTCATCGTGATTGCTCTTCTTGCAATGAGTGCAAGACGGTTTTCCTCCTTCTCTCATCACTGTAGCGGTCTTCTTATCCTTCCTTTTAAACTTCTTGAAAGTCTTGTGTGGGAAATTGGAAGGTTTCTTCGTGGGATATTCTTGTACATGTTTCCCCCTGTTCTCAAGGTGAGTGACTTGCAAACAAACTTCATCAAGACTAGTGGGGTTAAACAAGAGCAAAGTATGACGAATATAACTGTGAAGTGCGCAAATATACTTCATTAAAGTTTCACAAGAATCCAAAGGAATGTTCAATGCAAGAGATTTCTTCCTAAATTCTTCTGTGAAACTTTGTACAGTCTGACCTTTACCTTGCATCAAATTTTTCCATTCCATCATTGCTTTATGTAAATACCCTAATGGATAGAACTGCTTCCTTATCTCTCTTTTAAATTCCGACCACGAGGAAACAATATTACCACACTTACTTCTGTCTTGTAGCTTGCTCTCCTACCATACAAGAGTGGTGCCTTCCAACCGAAGAGAAGCCAGTTTCACTTTAACTTCCTCTTCGTCAATATGATGAACAAAGAAATATACTTCAACCTGTTGGATCAAATTATCTATATTTTTAGGATTAACATCTTCATTAAACATAGGTAAAGAAAACATTACATCAAGCTTTAATAATGGTTTCTTAAAAGAGGCTTTATGGTTAGAATACTGATAGTGATGACAATGCTCAGAGGAAGAAGAACTAGAACTTGAAGGCGAATATGGAGGCTCAAGAGGATCTCCTCCAACCCCTTGGTTTACTGAAGCATCATCATCAGGTGGTGCTTCCTTTTTCTTCCCTTTCTTCTTCATCCTCTTCTCATAATCTCCATACATTTTCTTGACCATGTTTGACATGAGATAGAAGACCATGTGAAATGTTTTCTCCTGTTCATCACGCTTGTCCTCTTCTGCCATCTTCTTCCTTCAGTATGCATGACCAACTTCGGGATTGAACGTCTTAAGAGTTCCTTCACCCTACTTATGCTTGGCCCTAGTAAGCATTCATACTCAACAATTCAATTCAAATACATCCTCTCTGATACAAACATGATCCGGGATATTTTAGTCAGGTGACTTATTAAAGAATTGTATTAAATGAGCGTAAACTAAAGTACACCATAAACAAGGAAAATCTCAAAAGGAAAGAGAAATAAGGATGCAATATGAACACAAAGAACTTGATAACATAGTTTTTCCCTGATGGACTACGTCCTCGGGTCCTTCTCTCAAATGGGTAGGTCTTTTTATTAACTCCACAAAAGAATTGGGAAAAATACACAAGTATACCTAATTCAGGAGTTAAGATACATAAGTTTTGTTTAGATCAGAAAAATAACATCACCACTGTGTTCGTGGCGTCAAATTACCTAAAAATGACTATCTTCACGCCTTGAGCCAAGTCTGACACTTTTAGGCCCAAGAGACACCCCTGCCTTAGTTTCTGTGCCCTGTCTCTGCAATAAATGACTGGGAAAATACCGAAATGCATGCTCTGTCTCAAAATCTGTACGTGCACACTCTTTGTTCTCTTCCTCCCGTACACTAGTAGAGGCCCCCTTCTTATACAAAAAATTGGCGGTTATGCATTGATGAATCAGTTTGGCACATTGGTTGTGGATGCTATATTAAGTCACTTAGTTGGCGAAGGTCCCGGGGTCGAATCCCACAAGCCTTCCCTTTTAAACATATGGTTACAACAAACTTTGGCGCACTGCTAAAAAATGACGGAGCGACTACCAAATACGGTGGATGGTCTAAACTGGCGGAATATGCCACTAAAATGGCGGGTAGTTACATTTGACCATTGGCGGTGGACATGGTTTCATGGATAAGCATAGGACCAAGGGCTTGGATGAAGGCCTAGCCATTTTCTTCCCCCATACAAAGCATTATTAAACTCAAATAAAATTCTTGTCATATTATAAACAAGAACTATATAGTGGTATGTTGGCTAGCGCGGAGGTTGTAAGGTCTTTGGGCCAAGGAGGTTACAGGTTCGACTCATGTGGAGTCATATAAATTTTGTCACATACCAATCACTAGAGGGGTGCCACGTGGCAGCCCATGACTGGGCCATGTGGCACCATAACATTTGTCCACGAAAATGACACTTGTCACCACCTAATTCACCCATGTGTCTTCCATCAACCTGCACGACCTTGCCACATCATTCCATGCCAACTCAGCACTATGTCGCGTCAGCTGTTCGGACATGCCATGTGTCACCCTTGAAGTGGTGACATGTGTCACCTTGACATTTTCACTTTTTGACCAAGTTTGACTTGAACTTTGACTTCTTATATCTTTTGATCCGTAATTCTGTTTGACGAGCCGTTTCTATCATTAGAAATCTTGTGACACTTTCTTCATGACCATGTCATTTTAATGGAGTTTTGGAAAATTTGATTTTTTTCCCTTTCTCTATCTATTGAAGCCATTCTGAGCATCCCGTGTTGCCTCTGTGAGTTTTGAGTTGTTCTTAGCCTTCTCTGGATCCTTTCTGGATCAGTTGGCTTACTAAATAAGCTTCCTATTTTATTCATAAAAACATCCTAGCTCCACCTTACCCAACCACTCAATCAATCCCTCCTTCATCAATTCCCACTTGTGTATCATGGAAAACACTTTCAAGGTTGTTATGTCTTAGTAAATTGTTTGGTGCTTTCATTAATTAAAACACAATTACATGCTTCATAAACATAATTATATGAAGTATGAGAATAATTATGGTCTTGGGGGAAAACATGGTGTTACATTCCCCTCCCCCTTAAAGAAACATCATCCTTGGTATTTAAAACACCTTGTTTACACAATTATACAAAAAAAAAAATGTGTATGCCAATATCATGGCATCTTACAACACCCATTTCACCTCATTTTCTCTGAAATGCTTTCATTGCACCTTGACCTACACAATGGCTCAGTTCCAGGACATTGTTTCTCTCTTGTCCATGATGCATTGAGGTTTGGGTTGGAATTCTCCCTCTTGTTCCATATGTATCACAGTCCAATCAATAACATGTACATATTTCTTTAAAAAATACACATGGAGTACATTATGAACTCTAACATTGGGTGGTAAAGCAAGTCTGTATGCTACTGGTCCTATTCTCTCCAGGACTTCAAAAGGTACACAATAGCAAGGCTCCAACTTAGCACACATCCCCATTCTCATGGAACTTCTCTTGGGTTTCACTCTCAAATACGCATTATCTCCCACTTTGAGCTCTCTGTGAGTCGTCTTACTATCTTCATATCTCTTTCGTATATCTTGGTTGACTTTCAAATTATTCCTTATCTAACCATGGAATATTCCATTTCCTTTAACAATTCCGGTCCAAGTTTGATTCTATCCATTGGACTATCGTGGCTGATTGGAAATCTAAAATTCTTGCCATATAGAACCTCAAACAGGCTCATTTTCAATCATTCATGATAACCATTATTGTAGGAAAACTATACCAACGGTAGATATTCTTCCCACCGCTTAGGATGATGAATAACATGCATCCATTTCATATGATCTAGTACTCTATTAGCTCTCTCGATTTGACCATCTGTTAAAGGATGGTAGGTCGTGCTAAATTCCAATTGCATTCATAATCTTGTAAACATGCTTTTCCAAAAATGTGAGGTGAACTTGGCATCTCTATCCGAGATTATGGTCTTGGAAAAACCATGTAATTGGAAAATTTCCTTCATAAAAATGTTAGCAACATCTATGGCTTTGAAAGTAGATTTGATGGGAATAAAATGAGCTTCCTTGCTCAACTTATCCACTACAACCATGATCACATCATGTTGCTTGATTTTCCTTGGTATATCTATTATAAAATCCATGGAAACCATTTCCCATTTCCACTCCAAAATTTATAGAGGAAGCAATAGCCCAACATGACGTCTGTGCTCAACTTTTACTTCTTGGCACTCTAAACATTTTTTAGTGTACTGAGCAATGTACTGCTTCATTCCAGAACAATAATACAATTGTATTACTTTTTTCACCATTTTATGGTAACCAGGGTGACCTACATAGGGTCTTCTATGGAACTCATCCATAAACAAATGCCTTAAATATGATAAATTAGGCACATACATCATGTTGTTGTACAACAAAAAAATATCAGCCCCAAGATAATATCCTTCATATTTGTTTTCCCTGGGTTCTTGTTGTAACCATTTTATGACTTGATTGAATAACTCATCTTCCTGCAAGAGGGTTTTAATCCTTTTCTTGATATTATACTCTCCTACACTTGTTTTTGTTTAGTGTATAGTCTACACACTTTGCCAGAGTACATCTTCCACTCTATTGTTTTTCCTCTAATGTGTTTTATTTCAAAATCAAACTTGTTAGTCAACACCATCCATCTTTCATGTCTAGCATTCAATATTGGATGGTCAAATAGGTACTTTAGACCATAGTGGTTTGTCATCAGGACAAATCTTCTCCCTAGCAAGAAATACCTCCACATATTCAATGCATGCACAATTTCCACAAGCTTTAGATCATGGGTAACATACTTTCATCCTCATTCATTTTTTGTGATTCATAACAAATCACTTGGCCATCTTACATAAGAAATCCTCCTAGTCCTTATTTGCAAGGATCATTACAAACCAATACATTTTTTCTAGGTTTGCAATATTCATAACAAGGGAATTAGTCAAAATATGCTTCAACTACTGGAAGATATCTTCATGGTGAGCATACAAATCTCTTCACCTTTCTTTGCAATGAAGTAATAGGATTACCTATCTTGGAAAATCCCTTTATGAACCTTCTGTAATATCCAAACAATCCCATGAAGGATCTTACTTCCATGACATTCTTAGGGGAAGGCCAATCCATGATTTACTTAATCTTCTATGGATCTACTTCCACTCCTTGTGATGAGATTATGTGGCCTAAATATTGGATTTCCTTTTGAAAGAAATCACACTTGTTGAACTTAGCATACAACATGTGATCTCTCTGCACATGTAGCATCATCATAAGATGTGCTTCATGCTCTTCTCTATTCTTAGAATACACCAAAATGTCATCCACAAATACTAAGACAAACTTGTCCAAATACTTATTGAGCACACTATTCATCAGACACATGAATGTGGTTGTTGCATTTGTAAGCCCAAATGGGACCACTACAAACTCATAGTGCTCGTACCTTGTTCTAAATCCTGTCTTGTGGATGTCCTCATCCTTGATTCTGACTTGGTGATATCCCGACCTCAAATCGATATTTGAGAAAAATGCAACTCCTATGAGCTGGTCAAAGAGATCATTTATATTGGGAAAATGATATTTGTTCTTGATGGTCATGTTGTTCAACTACCTATAATCAATGTATAGTCTCAAGGTACCATCCTTATTCTTTACAAAAAAGGTTCGTTCTCCCCATGGAGATGCACTCGACCTAATGTAACCTTTATCTTACATTTCCTTTAATTTCACCTTCGGCTCCACCAACTTTGGTGCATTCATCCTGTAAGGTACTTTTGATGTTGGTACTGCTCCAGGCACATGATCTATTTTTAGAGATAATCCAGGTATTTCCTCTGGAAACACATCTTTGAATTCCCATAGCATAGGGTGATGTTTAGCCTTCAACCCATTGATTTCAGATGAGTTAAGTACTTGTATAACATACAAGGGGAACGCTTTTCTACCAAACTTCTTAAGTTTCAACGCTTATATTTTCTTCACTGAAATTGGCTTCCGAATGCCTTGAAAAATTCTTGCATTTCCCTCATTATCGTCACATTCCAAAATATTCTCACAATAGTTTAATTTTTCCTTGTGGGAAGCTAGACAATCCATTCCCAATAGCACATCATATGAGCCTAGGGGTAGGATATTCAAAGCTTCCTAAGTTTGTAGTCCATTAATTTCAAATGGACAAGCTTCTACTACCTCATCCACTTTCCTATTTGTTCTAGTGACTAATTGAACCATCCATGCTCTTGCATGATTCTTATACTATAATGAACATTCCTCAAAAAATCGCAGTGAAATATAATTGAGGTTTGATCTTGGGTCAATTAAAATAGAAATTGGTTGATTGGTAATAATACCTTTCAATTCCATCGCAGAGGCTTGGTGATCTGCTTGTCGATTTTCCACAACTACATATATTCTCGTCACACTTTTGGCTACATTGTTGACTGTGGATGTTTCTTGTACATTATACACCTTCCTAGTGTCATGCTGTCTGTGAGGAAAATTGATCCAAAATGGATCTAGGAAGGCAAAAATTTCAAATTTATCGGAATCAGACGAAACTAGCGTCATTGCGTAGGGATCTTCGTTCTGATTCCGTCCATATATTGTTTTCCGAAAATGGACCATATGCGAAAGTTATCACGTTCTGAACTTTTTCCCAAATAGGCAAAAAGTCAAAGGTCAAAGTCAACTGGTCAATCATTGTACAACTGATGTGGAAGATGATGTAACTAATACGTCATGATGATGTCAGCATGATGTCACTATGATGTCAACAGGGTGACCTGGAAACACTAGGAGCTGACACGTGTTAGTCATTTTTGGCATTTTCGGGCTGAGTTGGCACGGTATGGAAGTGGCACGTGGCACTATACGAATGATGATGTGGCATTATACGAAGGTGACACCTGGATGTACGAATGATGATGTGGCACTATGTAGATAATGACATGGCATTGTATGGATGATGATGTGGCACTATATGGATGATGATGTGTCATTGTACAAATGATGACATGGAAACAAACGTGGTAGTACAGATGCTGACGTGGTGGTTGACTGGGAAGGCTGACGTGGATTGGGCCAATGACGAGGTGACACATGGCCCAATGAGGAGGTGCCACATGGAACCTTTTGGAAGGTCAAAGTGGTTTAGCGGTTTCACCAAATCTAGCGGTTACCATCAAATTTGGCGGGAATCCTCCAAATCTGGCGAAATCCTGCTATGTTTGGCTAACTATTGCTAAGTTTGGATAATTGTCCCTAAATTTTGTGGAGTCTGGCTTATTTAACCAGGCATGAAAATCGAGAAAAATGAGTTTTTTTGGCACGTAGTTTGAGACTGTACGAATCTGACAGGGTGCAACATTGGGATTCATGCTGAGGGGAGGTCCCGAGGGTCTATTGAGAAGAAGGTCAATTTTATACTCAAAAGTTGTATAATTTCGAGGGGATTCATAACATGGCTTCTGTTTTTGCATCCGAGTAACCAAAAAAAAATTTTCCTCCAAAGCCCAAGATGTTGAGCCAAGCATAGTTGAGTTCATACTCAAAAGTCTCAGAATTACCTATTGCACCCATTGGTGATGTTTGTTTTTGTCGAGAAGTTGTAGATCTGAAAGGTGGTTTCAGAAGTTGTTATGTAAGCCTTTCTTGGTATTGTTTTTAATAATTAATGATTAATAAGAAGCCTCCCACTGAAGACAAAGGCCCAGAGACATAGGAAAATTTGTGCCGAAGTCCATTAACAATCTTTGTCATTATGGTTTTTTGTTCTTGATGTTTACTTTTTGTTCTGCATTCTTTATGATGGCTAGAAAATTCATTCACTAAAATCTTCTTCTTCTCTTAATTCTTAAATGGTAAATCAACTCATGCATAAACTTAACCATAGTCTTTAAAAGATCAATTTCAGATCAAGTGGTATCAGAGCAAGTTGACAATTGGTTGTTTGAGTTTGCATGATTACCAGGGAAAAGCTAAGTCGTGGTGAATGAGATATTGTAGAAGGAAATCCATAGATTGGATCAAGAAAGAGGACATCTCAAAGTGAGAAGATGGCATTAGAAGAAGGACTTTCTCAAAATGAAAGAGATTTTCAAAGAACTTTCTTTTCCATGTCAGAGATGGTAAAAGTGTTGTATGATGAGTACTTGGAACGAAAGAGACCGGTTCAAGGGGAATCTTCAAAGAAAGACAAAAGTGAAGAAGGAGAGGACCCTCCTAAACCTCCTCCTTCATCTCCATCTTCTTCTTCTTCTTCTTCTTCAAGTACAAGTTCAAGTTCTACAGCAAGAAAATATTCTCATAAACATAAGCCTGATATGCCATTACTTAAACTTGATGTAAAATTTGTTTTGCCTATGTATGATGGCGAATTTAATTCTCAAAAACTTGATAACTAGGTTAGACAGATGGAGGTATATTGTAATGTGAAACAAATCAAAGATGAGGCAACCAAAATCAGATTGGTATCGCTTCATCTTGAAGGCACAACTCTCATCTGGTGGCAAAGTAAGATGCAACATGGAACTCAACAAGTTGGTAAGATTTTTCTATCATGGCATGATTTTATTTCTGAACTTAGAAAATAGTTCTATCCTTTGGGGTATAAGGAAAAGGATTTAATTGAATGGAAAAGTCTTAAGTTATGGAAAATACAATCAGTGCAGAAATATACAAATGAATTTCATAAGATGGATTTGATGTTAGATGTTCCATTAACTACACAAGAAACTCTTATGAAGTATATAGCAGGTTTTCTTGCTTATAATCATAATACTGTATTCATGTTTGAACCTAATAATATTGATGAGGTTTCTGTCCAAGAAACATATATTGAAACATGAAAAAATGGAGTTGGTGTATCAAAGGAATCATCTTCAAAGAAAGATGGAAAAGGAAAAGGGAATGAGAAGACAACAAATTCAACGACAGTGAAGGAAGAGAATCTCTCTTGCAAGAATTGCAAGAAAGAAGGGTATGATGATGAGAAATTCTGGAAATTGCACCCAGGGAAGAGACCGAAGTGGTTCAAATAAAGGAAAGGGAGGAAAAAATTTGCAACAACAACATGACCAACATACTTGGGATTAGATTCAGGGGATGAGTTTAATATTACATCAGTTGGTTTGAGAGGTAAAATTGGTGATGGTTTTGATTCAAGAAGTAAGTTATTTCATATAAGGGTCATAATGAAACATACTAAGATCGATACATTGATAGATAGTGGATCTCAATCTAACTTAATTTCAGAAGAAGTGGTTAAGAAATTGGGATTAAAGACTAAGATGCATAACAAACCCTATTCACTAAATTGGAAAAGCAAAGATCATAAATTGCCCATAACAAAGAAATGTATCATAAAGTTTGCAATTACATCTAAGTATGCAGATGAAGTAACATGTGATATCCTGATGCTAGAAACATGTGGAATGGTCTTAGGAAGCCCTTATTTATTTGATCACAAAGTAATCTTCTACAGGGAACCGAATCAATATCACTTAACTGAAGAAGGGACAAAATATGTTGTACATGCTCATCATATTAAATCAAATAAATATCTTCTAACAATGGAATAATTAAAGAAGGAAGCTTATGCAAGCAATACACCTACAATTGTGCCAAGTAAAGCAGTTGATCTTAAGCATGAACATGAGATGGTTGTAGGATGGGATTTCAATCATACTTTGCTTCAAGATAATTTAATGTCGTGCAAGCCCGCCAAACATATTGGTTTAGTTTCAATCATATTTCTAATGTTATCGCTGCTAATGTTTTCTACATGGATGATAGTGGATTCAGTAAGATGTGAATGAGTTCAAGTGGTTAACAATATGCTTTTAGTTGTCATGGTTATTATGTAATTTATTATTATGCGGTAGGTGCATAGGACAAAGTTTAAAGACAAAGGACAAGTGGAGAGGCCTATCTTGCACTTGATGACTAGTTAATACCCATTTGGAGGACCAAAAGGTTTTAGTGGGGAGGAATGATTCAAAATGGATCCGAGAAGGAAAAAATTTAAAAGTTCTCAGAATCAAACAAAACCAATGCCATTTCTTAGGGTTTGTTGTGCTGATTCTGGCCATATATTTGTTTTCTGAAAATGAACACCGTATGTGAAAGTTATCGCGTTCTGAACTTTTTCCCAAACAAGAAAAAGTCAAAGGTCAAAGTCAACTGGTCAAAGACCATACAACTGATGTGGAAAATGATGTCAGCATTAAGTCACGATGACATCAGCATGATGTCATGATGACGTCAAGAAGGTGATGTGGCAACACCAGGAGCTGACATGTGTCATTCATTTTTGGCATTTTCAGGTTGAGTTGGCATGTTATGGAAGTGACACGTAGCACTGTATGGAAGTGACATGTGGCACTGTATTGATCTAAAAATAAAGAAGACTTGTATTCTTGAAATTATTTGCAAGTTTAATTTTATGTGTTAAAATGCAAATGGATCAACTTTGCAACACAACTTTTATATAAATTACTCATTCAAGATGCATATAAACAACAACAATAAATAGTGAACACAAAACACATAACACAAAAAATGATAAAGGAGTTCACCCCTCTCTTGGGCTACATCTCCTGGTCTAGCTTCCAATGGATCATTTGTATTATTTGCTCAAAGTGCTCAAAAATGTTCTTTACAATGCTCAAAATGACAAATAGATAGCTCCAATGGCTCCAGAACGTCCAAAAACCCCTAGTTGGGCTTTTTCGGCACCTCGTTTGGCCAAAAATTGAAGAAGATAGGCTTCCTGGAAGTTCCCCTTCAAACTTGTTGTCTCTGCGTCGACAAATTACATCCCTTGTTGGCTCAACCTAGCCCCCATGCATATTTAAGCGTTAAAACTCAGCATCGGATGCAACTGCACAAATGGTCTGAACTGTAGGATGGTTACGAGCGCACCTAGCCCCTAACCGCCAAGGTTATGGTCGTGTTTCCCATGTGACCACACACAAACTCAAATGGGGCTCCGTCCCATAGGCGAATAGAAAAGAGACAAGTGGTGGGTCATTGGTTTTAAAAACTGTTTGAACCATATACAAAACCAAATCGCACATGCACCAACCAGTCGTCGTGGTACCCACAGTATGGTCATATGTTATAGTATTATACGACCGGGGGCTGGGGCTAAGCCCCAGCCCAGTCGCACCCCAACCATCCACATATTTTTTTTTTAATAGTTTTAAAACTATTACATAGTAAGAACTACTATGGTGGCGCAATGGTGGCGTGAACTTTGTAAAGGCTATGCATGTGGGTGGAAGTCACGAGGTCGAATCCGTTGGACTCCAATAATATTTTATACAAGCAACCAATAACAAGGTGCCACATGGAAGCCCATGACTGGGCCACGTGGTACCATACAACCAACCAAATACTACCATGTGTCGCAATGTCATTCATCCACATCTGCTAACTATATGCCACTCATCATTGCCATGTGTCATGTGAACTGCCATGTCAGTAGCTGTACGGACTGTATAGACTGTACAATCAACATCCCTTTTTTTTGCCTATTTGTCATTTTGAACAGAACGCGATATCTCTCACTTCCGACGTCCGTTTGAACCCAAACGAGTTGCGTTCGGTTCGTAACGACGAGGCCTACACTCCCGTTCGATTTGAAGCAATTATGAGCACTTTGAATTTTGAGCAAAATTTGATCCCCTGGATCATGTATGGACGATGACGTGGCACTATACATAGGTGACATGTGGTTGTACGGATGATGATGTGGCACTGTATGAACGATGGCGTGGCATTGTATGAACAATGATGTGGCATTGTACGAATGATGATGTGGCACTGTACAGACAATGATGTGGCACTGTACAAATGATGATGTGGCAGTTGACTAGGCAGGATGACGTGGTAGTACAGGTGCTGATGTGGTGGGAATCCTCCAAATTTGGCAAAATATCACTAAGTTTGGCTAACTATAGCTAAATTTGGTGGAGTCTAGCTTATTTAGCCGGGCATGAAAATCGAGAAAATGGAGTTTTTTTGGCATGCAGTTCGAGACTATACGAACTGTACGGATTTGACCGAGTGCAACATTAGGATTTGTGCCGAGGGGAGGTCCCAAGGGCATGTTTAGAAGCAAGTTGACTTTATACTCAAAAGTTGCAGACTTTCAAGGGGAGTTTGAATATGGTTTCTCTTTTTGCATCTGAGTAGTTGAACAAAAAAGTTCCTCTAGAGCCCATGATGTCGAGCCAAGCATAGCTGATTTTATACTCAAAAGCCTTAGAATTACCTGTTCCAACCATTGGTGATATTTATTTATGTCCATAAGTTGTAGATCTGAAAG
Organism: Picea engelmannii; assembly: GCA_009831015.1. Classification (NCBI taxonomy): domain Eukaryota; kingdom Viridiplantae; phylum Streptophyta; class Pinopsida; order Pinales; family Pinaceae; genus Picea; species Picea engelmannii. The sequence goes on along the minus strand of ML786251.1, from coordinate 192,254 downwards.
GTGGTTTCAAGAGTTGTTATGTAATCCTTTCTTGGTATTGTTTTTAAGCATTAAGGATTAATAAGAAGCCTCCCACTAAAGACAAAGACCTGGAGACATAGGAAATTTGTGCCGAACTCCATTAAAAATATTTGGCGTTATGGTTTGTTGTTCTTGATGTTTACTTTTTGTTCTGCATTATTTATGATGGCTACACCATTCATTCACTAAAATCTTATTCTTCTCTTAATTCTTAAATGGTAAATCAACTCATGCATAAACTTAACCATAGTCTTTAAAAGATCAATTTCAGATCAACAATCCCTCAATAGTTGTGGCTCTCCACATCCCTATCATTGCAAAGGTCCTTTATTGGGTTCCACTTCTCTTTCTCTTGTTTTCTCTACTGGTTTGTTTCCACTTTGAGATGCAAAATTCTACTGGTGTACACTTATGCTTGGCTGACCAAACTGTGCACCCTTCCTTGAATTCTTGTATGAAAAGGACTTGAACCCCTTCTTCGGGAATCCACTCTTGTCCTTCCTCTTCCAATATTTTGAAGGCTCTTCCTTAAACTTAGATTGGTCGTAACAACACTTGGCCTTCCTAATAGTTTCCTTCAATGTATTCGACTTATCAAACTCAATTTGGTCCTAGTAGGATTATGGTAGTCCAGCAAGAAAACATTGCACTCTCACTTTCTCATCCTTGAAGTAAGGGACATACCTCAAAAACTCCATAAACCTTTAGGCATATGCATACATAGTAAGTTGTCCCAACTTATGCTCATGGAATTAGTTTATTTTTTCATCATGATACTTCTCTGATAGGTATGCTCTTCAGAAGTTTTTCTCAAATTGCTTCCACATCAGTTTTCTTTTCTTAAATCCTCTGATTTCCTTGAGGTATTCCCACCAATTGGAATATCCTCCATTCAAATTAAAAATAGCGATCCTTTCCTTCGTAGTCTCAGAGTAACTATGTACCCGAAAGTACTTCTTTAGACCAAACAACCATGCCTCAAATTCTTCTCCTTTCTTAATTTCTCCATTAAAGGTAGGTGGCTTAGTCTTATTCAATTATCCAGTCAAAGAAATATGAGAATTATTCCTCTTTTTATTCTCATGGACACTTGAATCTGTGCCACTACTGGACAACTCTACTGAAGTAGTCTTCCTGCTAGATGACTCTATGGAAACACTTCCACTAGATCTACATTTCTTGGAATTCCGATGCCTCTTTCTGGAGGAACTCTTTCCCACATCACTGTGAGCCAATCCATGATTCTGAGCATATGAAGGGGTTTTAATCCTCTCTAAATGATGCAACTCTGCATTACTTGGGACTTGTTGCATATGTTTTTGAATCTCTGACAAGCTCTATAGTAACATTGCATTCAACTCAATCTATTCGGCCTTAGCTCTCATGAACCTCTAATTGTATTCCTTTAAAATTATAACAGTAGCCAACAAATCTAGAGAGGTTTCTCTATCACTTCAGCTATCAGATTCCTCATCTCTGAGGTGCGAGGTGTCGTCCATACTATATTGTACCATTCATCTCTGCTACCTTTTAGTACGTCCTACGTGATAGAAAAATAACTGTTATTAGCCATGATATTAACAATTTAAAACATACATACTAGAAAATATTAAAATATTTCTAAGACAATTTTAAGCGACCTCGATGGCCCATTCAAGCCTATATTTTGAAATATACTCTAATACCACTCTATGACACAACGAACCCCCTAACCCTTTCTTAGGCTGGTGGGATGTTAACATTTATCTTTCTCAAATCAACTCTTATCTGATCCTAAGGACCATGGATGGAGTTTTCTCTCCGAGAGCTTTCTAATGACTGTAACCATGCCCAAATATGATCTATGGATCTAGGGTTACATCCTCTCAAATCATCCGAGCTCTCAATATCAAAATCCATCTTAAATCCACATGGATTCCTACCACTAGTACCATCTGATGTGGCACCTACCCTTAACTCACTGTTCATTGGTTTTGACTTCCACGAAACCTTTCTTTGTCGTCGTCATCATCGTTGGGGTCTATCTCCCACAAGTTACCATTTAACCCAACACTGAATGTTTCAACAATGATATCCATTGGTAAATTACGATATCCAACTACTCTCAGTCTGTGATATCTAGTGGCTTCGATCGTGCCGACACTGCCAACTAGCGTTGTCGTTAAATCCTGCACTCTCAAGATTTTCTGAGGTGGAATGGCTGGGACCTACACTAATCAACGACTAAGATTTCATTTCACCTCCTTGCTGACCAATGACTATTGTTTAACCTTAAGGCCTTGTCATCATCGACACATGCTCTTATCCTCACTTCTAGACCCATGCCCGACATCCTCCGATGAATGAATGAGATCATGTGACATCTAGATCTAAAGGTCTAGATTGTAGTCGAATCCATAAAGGATTCCAACCCCATACAAGAACACTCATGTCCATTAAGCACTCCACTTGTGACACATTTCATCCCCAAGAAATATGCTGGCTTCTATGCTAAAATGCCACATCGACATGATGTCATCAACCCATTTTCACTTAATCGGAACCTACGACAATCTATTGTGAAGATCAACTCTTGCTTGTGTATAGATAGATGAATCTTTTCTCTTTTCAAGAATTTCTTCATTATCGATGATCCTTGAGTCCCATCTCTCAACTTCACCAACCTTTTATACCTTGACGACGATGCAGATGACACCAATGTTCTAGATCTTGTCGAGGTCACTCCCAACTATTCAATGGTTGTTGTCATGTCTCTAGGATCTCATTGTCGTCGTTAGACTTCACATAAGTCTTGAAATTCTATTGTTCCTAATGATGATGCCTTTCTCGACGAAGTGTTGAGATCCCCTCACCCTACCGAATCAACAACTATAAACTCTCCCAAATCAACACAGGGTTCCTCTACTAATGGACGCCTGACTTAGGGACTTAGCCAATTTTCAAGGATTCTTGAAGGATTTTACTATGTCTTTAGTAGTTAGAAAAATTATCTAATACCATCAAGCATATTTCTGATCCAGGTGGATATTGGTGGCTACCCACCTTTTCCAATTGGCTCAAAACATTTTTCTGGCAATTTTGGTAATTTACTATTTTTAGCAATTTTTAACTTCCGGGGCCATTTTGAGGGCCTAAATGAAGGTTTTTAGGGATATATCTTCCCAACTTTAGTTGAAGGCTTTGTTTTATCCCCCAAAATGAATCTTCTCGATGATACCTTTCCAACGAGTTATCTTACGCCCCAAACAGAGATCGCATGCCAAAGTTACGCCCTCGGGAAGTTGATACACCAAACTACCCAAAACAGGGTCCACAAAACTGTTGGCTTTTCATCTTCCAGGGTTAGGGTTTTGTACTTTCTTTATGATAAAAATTCCTTTGGAGCCTCATTGTAAAATCATCTTCTTGCAAATGCGAGTAGCAAACACATCTCTTCTCAGAGATAAGCTGCCACCATTCTAGCGAGTCTTTCACTCTGTATTTTTACAGTCTTTGTACATTTTCGCGGATTAATAGAAAATTGTGTATTACTGTATCTATGTGTTTATGGTTGCATCTCTGATAAATTTATGTTATATTATTGGATATCCTATATATCTCTGTACATTGCTATATTATATCTCCTCTCTCATTTCATGCCGAAAATATTCCGGATTAGTGGTATCAGAGCAGGCTGCTCTTGATCATTTTTTTCAGTGCATGTCCCCAAAGAGGTCCGAGTATAGAAAGTTGGGTCTCGAGCTTGTCTCTCTTGAAGATAATCGCTCTTGCACACCCAAGAAAACCTCCATGGCAAAAAAAAATAAAAAAAATGGAGCAAACGATTCTATCAATCTGTTGCTTGAGGAAGCTCTCACACGACAGAGGGACGAAATGATGGAGAATTTTTTCCACATCCTTCAACATCTGCCAATAGAAACAGACACATCTTCATCAAACAACTACTTTGGAAGCACCTCTCCTTTCAAGGTATAGGTTAATTTTGATATTCTCGTATTTGAAGGTCAGATAGATGCGGATGCCCTAGACAAATGGTTAAATTTGTTAGAAGGTTATTTCTCTGTTCATATTTTTTTCGACATAGAAAAGATCACCTTCGCACTCCTTAAAGATCTCCCCCATGTCAAACATTAGTGAAAAACTTACTAGGAGAAAAGTTCCACAGAAGAGTCTGGAATATATGGGGTCGAGCTGATGCAACCCTCCTCAACCCGCGGGTCGGAAGGTTACGTACATAGGATCTTTCCCCTCATAATGGCCCGAAGAGCTCTCGAAAATGGATCTTCTATTTCCCTTTCGGGAAATCTACACCCACAATCAACTTCAAGAAATCCCTCTTGTATTCGGGAGATCGGACTTCGCACTTTCATGAATCCTGTGGTCAAGCGCCTTGTCTCTCAATCTCCGAAAACCCGAAGCATTCAATGCTTGACCTTTCCTCTTTCTCTTTCATATTTCTCCTTATCGCGATTTCGGTGGTCGCAATGTCAAGAACCTTGTTCCCGCGATTCCCAAAACTTGATTTACCAAAATTTTGATGCGCTCACAAACTTTGACCTTTCAATGGCCTTTCACTCTGTCGGGACTTTGGACTTCGCGATATCGCGAATCCTAATGAAAATAATTCGGAACTTCACCCCATGAAACCCTGAAATGGTCAACAGAGTTTGACTCCGTGTCGAGAGTGCGCCACCTGTCCACCCTGCCGATTCCCGTGGCCCACATGATCCTTTTGTCCCTTCGGGATTTCGCGATTCCTATTGCAAAGATTACAGGACTTCTCCTCGCGAAAACCTGAAATAGAAGTTCACAGGTAAATCCAACGGCTCTTGTGGCTTGGATCTACGGCTCTACTCCTTCTGAGCTTAGAACCTTTGGGAATACTCACCGTAACTCCCTGCTCCTCCGTGAGATCTGACGACTCACGAGACTTCATGGATTCTCTATAGAGAATTCTGACCGTCCATTCTTTCCTCTCTCAAGGACATCTGCAACTTCTTACCAAAGTGGTTTCCCATGGCACTCAATCACCTGCGACCCAACTTGCAATGCTTTCTCACTATTTTTAGTGCACAAGCTTCATGTGCTTCCTTCAACGACTTTGAAGGATTTAGCCTTTCTAAGCTTTCCCCAAATCTGAGTCTTTCAAAAAACTCCTGCTCGCACTCCTTGCGGCAGACTTTCAAGCACTTCCAAGTGTTGAAATCCTTCGACTCTATGCACACCTGCAACAACAGTCTCTCAATACTTAGCTCAGGTTCGCAAATCTGAGTCTTTACTCAGCTTGCACACTCCTTGCATGACTCCTGTGCCTAACTGCACTTCTGAGGGAATGAGAACAAAATCTATCTAGTCTGAGCTTTTAGAGACAAATCTTTGAACCCTTTGTCAACGCACTCCTTGTGGACAATTCAATTACACTCCTTGAAGGAACTCTTGCTCAGATAGAGAAACAATTGAAACTCATTCCTTTTCCCTTTCCTCTCAGATTTCAAACATTCAACAAAAAATCATTCATACATAGCATAAAAGCAAATGTACAACAGAAAGAGTAAAATAACCATGAGCATAACATTTAGCATACATACACGGAGAACCAACACAACGCCATGAATTTGAATCAAAGTTCTTTTCTTATTAATTCAAATCTCTGTACATGGGTGTCTTCAAATTTCAGTCCTCTCTTCTTAGCTCTGTATGCTCTTCACGCTTATGTTACAATACACAATGAGGGTGTTTATATCCTCTTTCCCTCTTGCGCTCTAAAACTGTCTAATCTAACATTCAATTCTATCTACTTTCATTAACTACTATAAATGCCTTCTACCTACTAAGGACGAGAGCGGATCGCTCAAGATCCTTTTACATTTTACAAGTTCGCTCCTTCTTAATTATCTCATTTAAGATTGGCGCATTAACTTCAAGATAATTTCAAAATTTGCGCTGGGCGCTTGTCCAGATGTCTTTTGCTTCCGCGGTGGCTCGCTTGAGATGCTCCTGCATCATACTCCCTCGCTTGAAATTTTTCATGGGCTCCTCTCCATGAGCTCACGCACTGTCTGTTCATGCCTCTGGATCTCCACTTCATTCTCCCAGCTGGCATCTTCAACTGGATGGTCCTTCCATTTGACCAAATATTCAAATTATTTCTTCCGCCTGGTCTTCTTGCTAATCCTTTTGTGCAGTATGCGCTCCATCTGTGGCTTCTCTGCAACTGGCATCTGTTTTATCCACTGGATCACTAGCTGTTTATTTCCTGCTTCTGCTTCCTCAGCTTTATATGGGTACAAATATGAGATATTGAATATCGGAGAAATTCTGATCCCATCGGGTAATTCAATCTCGTAAGCATTTGCCCCAAATTTCTTCAAGACCTTACATGGTCCGATTTTCTTCATTTTCAGTTTATTATATGTTCCTCCCGAGAACCTTTCCTTTCTCAAATGTGCCAGAATCAAGTCGCCAACCTCAAATTGAAGTTGTATCCTGTGTTGATCTGCTCTGTGCTTATATTCCTGGCTCGAATTCTGTAATCGCTCCTTCACCTGGCTATGAAATTCCTTCATCGCTTCTGCGAAATCTTCTGCACTAACGCTCCTAGTTGCAATTTGTTCTGAATCTCTCAATTTAGAAATTCCTCTCGGCTGCATGCCATAAACAATCTGAAATGGACTCTGCCCTGTGCTTCTGTTAACTAAGTCGTTATAAACACATTTCTCCTGTGGTAATATGTTGTCCCACTGGCTGTGGTGTTCTGTCACCAGGCTTCTCAACAAGTCTCCCAGACTTCTGTTTACCACTTCCGTCTGTCCATCCGTCTGAGGATGATAAGATGAACTAAATGACAAGTTAGCTCCTAGCTTCTTCCATAAGGTCCTCCAAAAGTGTCCTATGAACTTAGTGTCTTGATCCGAAACTATGCTCCTTGGTAAGCCATGAAGTCGAATGACTTCTTTGAAAAACAGATTCGCAATGTGAGTTGCGTCACTAGTTTTCTGACATGGAACGAAGTGTGCCATCTTGGAAAATCTATCCACCACCACAAAGATTGAGTCAAAACCTCTTTTTGTTCTTGGCAAACCCAATATGAAATCCATGTTGACTGCATCCCACGGCTTCTCTGGTATGGGAAATGGTTGATAAAATCCTGCATTCTGTCTCCTTCCTTTCGAATGCTGGCAAATTCTGCATCTGTCCACGAATCTCTTGACGTTTGCTCGCATTCCTGGCCAAAAATATGACTCATTTAACTTTTTGAACATCTGGTTATGACCTAAGTGCCCGACCAATCCTCCACTATGTTTCTCATTCAACAAATTCTCCCTCATGGAGCATTTTGGAATACACAGCTGATTACTTTTAAACAGTAATCCTTCCTGGATCATGTATTCTACCCATTGGCTTCTATCTTTGAGAATTGGATTCTCAGTTGCTTTGTACGCCTCTTTAAAATCTGGATCATCTCTATACATATCCCTGAGATCATCAAAACCCAATGTTTTGACTCTGAACTCCTGCAATAGCAAACACTTCCTTCTCAAAGCATCAACAACTTTGTTAGCAGTACCAGAAATATGTTTAATCACAAAAGTGAAATTTTGCATATATTCCACCCATTTAACATGTCTTTGATTCAACTTCTCCTGTTGAGTCACAAACTGTAGTGCATGATTGTCACTGTATAAGACAAACTCCTTTGGGATCAAGTAATGTCTCCATTTCTTCAATGCCCGAATGATAGCATAAAACTCCTTGTCATAAGTGGAGTATTTCACTTTCGCTTCATTCATCTTCTCACTGAAGTACGCTATCGGCCTGTCTTCCTGGCTCAAGACTGCCCCTATTGCAAATCCACTTGCATCGCACTTCACTTGAAATGTCTTCTTGAAATCTGACAACACCAGAATTGGTTGTTCCATGATCTTCCTCTTCAACAGATTAAAACGCTTCTCAGCCTCTTCTATCCAGTGAAAAGACTTATGTCTTTTCTTCACTGTATCCATTATCGGTGCACTAATCCCACTAAAATTTCTTATGAACTTTCGGTAGAAACTAGCCAATCCGTGAAAACTTCTCACCTCAAAGATATTCTTTGGTGATGGTCAATTCTTGATTACCTCCACCTTATCTGGATCCATCCTCAATTTATTCACAAAAATAACAAAACCCAAATAGATGAGTTCTGTCTTCATGAATGAGGACTTCTTCATGTTTATCAACAACTTCTCCTGCTGTAGCCTCTGCATCACTGTAGCCAAATGCTTCAGATGCTCTGCCACTGTTTTACTGAAAATCAGTATGTCATCTAAATACACAATGACAAATTTTCCGATGAACTCCCTTAGGACTTCGTTCATCAACCTCATGAAGGTACTTGGCACGTTTGTTAAGCCAAACGACATAACAAGCCATTCATACAACCTTTCGTTGGTTTTGAATGCTGTCTTCCATTCGTCACATTCTCTCATGCGGATTTGATGATAACTGCTTTTCAAATAAATCTTTGAAAATAATTTTGCTCCACTCAAGAAATCCATCATATCATCCATCCTCGGTAATGGAAATATGTACCTGATGGTTATCTTGTTGATCACCCTAGAGTTAGTACACATCCTCTAGCCTCCACCTTTCTTTGGACTGAGTACTATTGGAACAACACACAGACTCAAGCTTTCTCTGACCAAACCTTTGTCCAATAAACCTTGGACTTGTCTTTTGACCTCTTCATTCTCTTGCGGCGTCAACCTATAAGCGGCTTTGTTTGGAAAACTGGCTCCTGGTATGAGATCAATGTGATGACTCACACTTCTGATCGGTGGCAACGAACGAGGTAGTTCGTCCACTACTATGTCAGTGAACTCTTCCAGTAGTTCCTGAATCTCTTATGGTAAATCATCCACCCTTGTGCTGGTCAATTTTTTTTTCAGTTTCCTGACCACAATAAATTATGGTTCTTCCTTCTTCTTAACCTCTGTAAGAAGTTCCTTCCCATTCATGAGAAGTATAGTGTTTCTTAATTCCAGTTTTACCTACTTATCCTTGATTGGAAGCAGCATGTGCATCCTCCCATTCTTCTCTAGGGTGTATGTGTTCATTATCCCATCATGAATTACATTCCTATCATATTGCCACGGTCTACCCAACAATAGATGACAAACATCCATGGGAATAACATCATAGAGTATCTTATCATTATATCCTCCTATCTTGAATTCAACCAAGCACTGTTTAGTGACAGTTACCTGATGTCCTTTTTGTAACCACGAAACTCTATATGGGCTTGGATGATCAATCGTCTCCAGCTCCAACTTTTCTACCATATCTGTAGATACGAGATTATCCGTGCTACCACTGTCCACAATAACCTTGCATACCCTGTCCCTGGTCTTGCAAGCAGTCCGAAAAAGTTGGGTTCTTTGGACTGAACTCTCCACCTCCTTCTCTGGTGTCAAAAGAGATTTTCGCATCATCAACGATCTTCTGCCTTCAACATCTTCTGCCTCAACATCTCACCTCTGTGCTTCGGTGATGTGAGTCTCTCCTCCTCCTTTCTTTTTCTCTGGACACTCGTAATACTTGTGCCCATTTTTTCCACATGTGAAGCATATTATTACTCCACCTCTTCCTCTTCCTCTACCTCTGGTACGAGGAAAAATATTATTATCAACACACTCTCCTCTCTGTTCGGTATGCTTCCCTCGTTGTGAGGTTCCACCTCTCTCAATTCGAGTCTGAGGTTTCTTCCAGTCCTCCTTGGGCTTCTGGTTTTTATCTTGGGCAACTGATTTGCCTCTGGGCTGACTTCTACCTCGGCCTCTTTGACCCTGCTTTCGGCTTAGCTTCTTTTCAGCTTTTAGAGCCATCTGATAAGCATCTTCCACCGTTCAGATGGTTACCATGCTAATCTGATCCTGAATGTCGTATCTTAGGCCATTCATGTATTTGGAAACTTTTTCATCATCGCTTTCCTAATGACCTGCCCTGATGTTCAGCCTGTAGAATTCTTCAGTGTATTCTTTCACTGTCATCAACTTCTGTCTCAGGTTCTGCATTCTCTTGAACAGAGTAATTTGATAATCTCTGGGGATGAATTTCGCCTTCATCTTCGCAATCATCCTATCCCATCTTTTGATCTTCTGCTTTCCTTTACAACATCTGTCAGCTTGTAGTTCATCCCACCACAATGCTGCATGTCCCTTTAATCTCATGACAACATGTTTGACCTTCTTGTCCTCTTCGACATATTCATAGTCGAAATATGTGTCCAGAGCTCTAATCCAATCTAGAAGCTCCTCTGCATCCAAGTTTCCCTCATAAACTGGAATGCCCATTTTCACTCTTGCACCCATTCTTGCAATAGCTCTAATCAAACGTTCGTTTGCTGCATCTTCGGCTACAACTTCTTCTCCTTCATGTTCAGCCTCAATTTCACTTTCAGAATCACTAAGATCCCCAACACTGACTGTGCGTCTCTGTGCTGTCTCCATGTCTTCGATTCTGGCGCATAAGTCACACATCTCTCTCTCCATGGCTGGATCAGTCATCTGTCTACCCCTTCTTCTCAATATTTCCCTCTCCTCTGGTGGGTCGGGTGTTTGCCTGTCCCTTCTCCTTGGTGGCATGGTGAATCTTCCTTTTCCTTGATACAGAAAGCAAAGAACCTTTCTGCGCTCTGATACCAAACCTGACACAACCCTCCTCAACCCGCAGGTTGGAAGTTTACGTACACAAGATCTTTCCCCTCACAATGGCCCAAAGAGCTCTCGAAAATGGCTCTTCTATTTCCCTTTAGGGAAATCTGCACCCACAATCAACTTCAAGAAATCCCTCTTGTATTCGGGAGATCGGACTTCGCACTTTCGTGAATCCTATGGTCAAGTGCCTTGTCTCTCAATCTCTGAAAACCCGAAGCAGTCAATGCTTGACTTTTCCTCTTTCTCTTTTGGATTTATCCTTATCGCGATTTCGACGGTCGCGATGTCAAGCAACTTGTTCCCACGATTCTCGAAACCCGATTTATCGAAATTTCGATGCGCTCACAAACTTTGACCTTTCAATGGCCTTTCACTCCGTCGGGACTTCGAAATTCACAATATCGCGAATCCTAATGCAAAGAATTCAGAACTTCACCGCACGAAACCCCGAAATGGTCAACGGAGTTTGACTCTGTGTCGAGAGTGCACCACCTATCCACCCTGCCGATTCCTGTGGCCCACACGATCCTTTTGTCCCTTCGAGATTTCGCGTTTTGTGATTTCACGATTCCCGTTGCAAAGATTACGGGACTTCCCCTTGTGAAAACCCGAAATAGAAGTTCACAGGTAAATCCAACGGCTCTTGTGGCTTGGATCTATGGCTCTACTCCTTCTGAGCTTAGAACCTTTGGGAATACTCGCTGTAACTCCCCTGCTCCTCCGTGAGATCTGACGACTCACGGGACTTCGCGGATTCTCTACAGAGAATTCCAACCGTCCGTTCTTTCCTCTCTCAAGGACATCTGCAACTTCTTACCAAAGTGGTTTCCCACGACACTCAATCACCTGCGACCCAACTTGCAACGCTTTCTCACTGTTTTTAGTGAACAAGCTTCATGTGCTTCCTTCGACGACTTTGAAGGCTTTATCCTTTCTGAGCTTTCCCTAACTCTGAGTCTTTCAGAAAACCCCTGCTTGCACTCCTTGCGGCATACTTTCAAGCACTTCCAAGTGTTGAAATCCTTCGACTCTGCGCACACCTGCAACAACAGTCTTTCAATACTTAGCTCAGGTTCACAAATTTGAGTCTTTACTCGTCCTACACACTCCTTGCACGGCTCCTGTGCCTAACTGCACTTCTGAGGGAATGAGAAAAAATGCTATCTAGTCTGAGCTTTCAAAGACAAACCTTTGAACCCTTTGTCAATGCACTCATTGCAGACAATTCAACTGCACTCCTTGCAGGAATTCTTGCTCAGATAGAGAAACAATTGAAACTCATTCCTTTTCCCTTTCCTCTCAGATTTCAAACATTCAACAAGAAATCATTCATACATAGCATAAAAGAAAATGTACAGTAGAAATAGTAAAATAACCATGAGCATAACATTTAGCATACATATACAGAGAACCAACACAACGCCATGAATTTGAATCAAAGTTCTTTTCTTATTAATTCAAATCTCTGTACATGGGTGTCTTCAAATTTCAGTCCTCCCTTCTCAGCTCTGTATGCTCTTCACGCTTATGTTACAATACACAATGAGGGTGTCTATATCCTATTTCCCTCTTGCGCTCTAAAACTGTCTAATCTAACATTCAATTCTATCTACTTTCATTAACTACTATAAATGCCTTCTACCTACTAAGGATGAGAGCGAATCACTCAAGGTCCTTTTACATATTACAAGTGCGCTCCTTCTTAATTATCTCATTTAAGATTGGCGCATTAACTTCAAGATAATTTCAAAATTTGCGCTGGGCGCTTGTCCAATTGTCTTTTGCTTCCGCACTGGCTCGCTTGAGATGCTCCTGCATCACGAGCCCACTTGGAATTTTTTTGTGGATGCGGTAAAGGAACAATATTACCCTATTGGAAACTATGAGGACTAGTACATGAGAGGGACCACGTTGCGACAGGAGAGGGGCCAAGCAGTTCCAGACTTCACCAATACCTTCCATACTTTGCGCACCAAGCTGGGTATCAAAGACTCCAAACGACATTTGTTTCTGAAATACTGTGGGGCTCTACACAGATACATCTAAACTGAAATGGATTTTCTGGACATCTCATCACTCGATGTTGTTTATCGATATGTTGTTAAAATCGAGCAAAAATTTAAGCACCAGAACAAACGAGAGTTTGGGTCTGCAAATCTGCAACAACCAAAGTATGATAAAGACGAACCTAACAAACAGTCTTCCGAAAACCAGTCCAAGCCATAAGAAAAGAAGGGTCATGGGAAGACAAAGAAGGACAATGAAAAATGGTGTGATTTCCACAAAATCCCCTAGCACAACACTGAGGAATGTCGCTCAAAATAGTCATTGGTGGTCGAGATCAAAGATAAGGAGCCGAACCCTGATTCAGAATCTGATTATGAAAATACTGGTAAAAGACAGATCATCGATACAGACCCCACTGCTATTGTTGCAATTGCAACAATTCAACTAGAAGAGCCAACAGATCCTGAAGAGGGGGAGCACATTTTTTCATTCATAGATGTGGGTGAAGGGGACCCCGCTGCATTTTATTGTTGATAACAGAAGCCAAAAGAACTTCATCTCAGTAAAGATCGTCAAATAATTGGCATTGTCGACAACACCACACCCGAAGCCATACAATATCGGGTGGCTTTACCAGTGACGAGATCTCCGTGTCAGCCAACAATATTGATTGTCATACGTCATCTAGCCCTTCAAGGATGAGGTATTATGTAATGTTTTTCCATTGGATGTCTATGATGTTCTCTTGGGCCAACCATATATGTGGAAGCGCCATGCTATTTATGACTCTCGACCTTGCAGTGTCATTATTTTTCTGGGGGGTCATCTCTATAGAATACCATAGGTAGTTCTGACTACTGTTCTACCTAAATAGTGCCACAAGTTAGTATCTCATACTACAAAATTCAACTTCATCACTATCTGTTCAAAAGGTGAATATAAGGATATTTCAACCACTATAGCCTCGGTCCAAACACATTCTATCCAACAAAAGAAGGTTGACAAGATTGCAACAAAGTGTAAATATTCCTTCTGCACACAGGCATCTCATGTAGCCAAAAATGTCCAACCCTTCCAACCACATGTTCGTGAAAACCTTTAACAAGCTAAGCAGTGCAACTTCTTTAACCAGACAAACAACCATATAAAAGAGCCTTAATCTCAACATCCAATAAAAGAGCCGAATATTTCTGGAAGCTCAACGACAATTTTCAAAACTTGGGCATTAAACATGATGCTCGATCGATTGAAAACATCACTTTCAAATCCGAAAATGTATTTTTTATTTTCTGGAAGGTCAATGGCAATTTTCAAAACTCACGCGTTGACTACGACGCTTGGTGTAAGTCGGTGATACACCGGGCATCCTTATCCCCATTGGATGCTGAATCTGAATCTGCAATCGGGA
>ML786251.1:136712-168278 GCA_009831015.1 Picea engelmannii | reverse complement strand
AAAAGGCCCGGAGACGTAGGCAAAGTTGCCGAACTCCGTTATCAACCTCTGTGCATTATGGTTTGCTGTTTTTCATTATGTTTTCAGATCTGAAAATATGTTAATGGCTGTATAATTCATTTCTTTTCTCTCTCTTTCGTTAAAGTTTCCCAATGGTCAATTAATGCATGCAAATAACAACTCAACCATAGTCATTTCGGAAAATCCTGACGGATTATATTCTCTTCACACACAAATTTGGATTTGAATGGTTGAACGATATCCAATATTCAATAATGTAAAATCTATGAATTTGTGAATTTGTGAGTAGATGGTGGAAAGATTAAGGTTTCTCTCAATTAACCTTTGTTCGACATCCTCACATGGAATACTACACTTTGGCCTCTTGCTTTTCAATTGATCCTAAACATTCTTCATTTTGACTCGGCTTTTCCAAAACATGTCATCTTGTCATAGTTTTGGACAATATCTATGACACCTTAAAAACAATGGACGAGCTCAAATGATTCACAACGACAGTTATGAGGTGGTACCAGTGGTGAACAAGTTTTAGAAGAATATTTTCTTTCTTCTATAATGCCTCTGAAACAAACATTTGATTTGACCAAAATTTGTGTTTATAATTGCATTTGATCAGATGGAATCTGTCCGCCATAGAGTTTCTTCCAGAATATATGAAAAGAGTGTACATGGTGCTTTACAAAACTATAAATGAACTAGTGCGAGATGCAGAAAATTCTCAAGGCCAAGACATGATAAACTATGCTCAACAGGCTGTATGGAGAATAGGGATACATACATATATTTGTGGAAAAACATATTTTTCTTTGATGGGATTGACTTGTCCAAGTATTTCACAAGACTGGTTGGTGATTATTTAATTTTATTTGCTTGTGCATGTGCAGTGGGAGGCATATATTGATTCATATATGAAAGAAGCAGAGTGGATATCCAGTGGTTGTCTGCCAACATTCGAGGAGTACTACGAGAACATAAAAATTAGTGTTGGTTATCACATATACAAATTGCAACCCATCCTCACTTTGGACATTCCCTTTCCTCACCACATCCTGTAGGGAATTGACTTTCCATCTAAGTTCAATAGCTTGGCATCTGGAATCCTACGACTTGTAGGTAACACTCGCAGTTACAAGGTATAACATTTATCAAACCAAACACGGATGGAAGGAGTTTTGTATTTCATTGTGTAATTGATTTTGAATAGTTTTGATTATAATATGATTCATGGTGCTGACAATGGCATGGAGAATGCAGGCGGATAGGGCCCATGAAAAAGAAGGTTCGTGTATATCATGTTATATGAAAGAGAATCCTGGATTAACAAAGGAAGATGCTGTCAGTCATATCCATGCCATGGTCAACGACTTAATCAAAGAATTAAATTGGGAGCTTGTCAGACCAGACAGTAATGTTCCTATCTCTTCCAAGAAACATGCTTTCGACATTGCCAGAGCTGTCCATCATGGATACAAATACTGAGATGGCTTCAGTGTCTCCAGCAATGAAATGAAGAATTTGGTCATGATAATCATCCTTGAGCCTGTTCCTTTGTAACCACACATCAAATCTAAAGTGACAACTGTGTGTGGTTTCTTTCCCAAATATATTCTGAATAAGATATACCTAACATTGAAGGTTTCTTATGAAGTATACATAGGTTCATAAGTTGTATCTATACAACATCTTTCTTTATGAATTCAGTTTCTCCACTATGCCTATGAAAAAATCCCTTTTCAAGTCTTATAAAAAGATTATGTTTGAAACTTTTTAAATATTGAATATCACATAGACTCTAGATTTTATACAATGATGAATACCATTAAAAAGATACATTTGAATCTCTTAGGATAACCTCCTCGTAAAAATAAATTCATATACATGTAGATTTGAATCTTTTTAGGGAATTTAGATGTCATATATTAATAACATTGAAATATTAGTTTTAATTTTAATCAAAAATACATATATTCATTTAATTTCATTTTAATGAAAATTTGTAAAATAATTGCCGCAGTGTAAACGTTCTATATTTTGGCCTTTTTCAGGGTATTTTTTTTTCCCAAAATCCGGCAAGAAAACATTGGATCTGCATATTTGAATGGCTAAGTCTGTATAATCCAAGTGCCCCATGGGTTTTTCAATGCACTGAATCCATTTATGCATTCCAAAATGCAATTTAAACAACAAAAAAAATGTAATTTCTTATGTCGTCGCCAAGAAAGCCAAAACATAGAATAGTTAGACAAAGCCTTTCAAATAATATGAATAATTTAAATATAGATTATTAAAAAATATTAAATAAAATATTATTTTAATATTAAAAGTTAATTAATTATTAATTAAATGCAATTTCAATATAAATTAATAATATATATATTTAGAAATTTTGAATGCATCTTATTTACCTAGCATATTGATGAAGTCTTTAACATTTAAGTTTTAAATAATTCATTTTCTTAGTAAGTCTCATTAAAGTTTCTAATATTGAGAGCTTAACTTGGTCACTAGACATAAATACATTTCCATAAAAACATAGCCACATTTTCCTTTTTCGAATTCATTTCAAAGTGTTAAAACTCATAATATGAAGCTATGTGTATCATAACAAAGTATTAAGTAAGATTGAATTAATTTTGAAGTACTCCACTATCCCAACAATGTACATGGATGGCTAGGTACATTACAAAGTGGTAATCTTTATACCTTTACATCACATGCCCAACCTTCTCGTTAGGCTGAGATTCACATTACATAACTCATATACCATAATTTCCTTGCTATTATATTATTAATTTAATTAATTCATGTAACATGACAATGCAAGTTCATACATACAAACATAACAATAACTAATTCATAACATAACATCAATTATTCAACATAATAATCAATTAACCATGACACTTGTCTTTATGAAGATAATACACAAAATCGTTGTAGACGCCAGATGTTCCACCTATTTCCCTTAGGGAAACTACTTCTAGACCACCCTCTCAAGGGTGCATTGATGTTGCTTGGATGAGCTCTCCTACTCATATCTACCATTCCAAGCCTGATCTTCTAGCCTTACATCGTCCATGAGATCTTTTAGATGACTCTACCATGGTATATGAGCTCTTATGCTTTACACCGCAAATGATATATGCTCATGTATATTGTAGCATCTCCAAAACCTTGCTGGGAAATGACACACGGAAAATTATAAACTCTAATACCATTAAATTCACTAGAAATTCTTTTCAAATGCACCGATTAATGTAGAATAACAAGTATATAGATACAACATATACATGAAAAACCCATGAAAATAAATGCATAAATATTAACAAAACACATAAATTAACAAACAATAGACACTTATCTTGAGTAAAAAGAACACCAAATGCATGCAGACCTTCCACATTCCTCCCATCCTTAGACCACACTGCTCATAACTCTCATCAATGGGTCACCACCAAGCTGGGGATAAAACTCCACCTAGGTATAAGAATCCTAACGAGGCCAAGTTATCTCAAACAATAGAAAACTCGGACTCAGTTTCCAACTCTAGCAAACAACCTATAGTCCCTCATTCCTCACATGTGTGTCCCACCCGAGGAAGTGTGTCCCTTCTCTTATCAACATTCCCTCGGCTACCCCACTTCCCTTTCGAGGCTTCAACAATAGGCCGAAGAGGAAGTCTCAGAGCCTTGTTGTTGCAACTTGGCACCTTGGGAATCAATTCCCAATAGTTCTCTCACCTGGAGAGAATGCTCACAGGCTTGACAAATCACTTCTTCAATATCCCACTGGCCTGACAACCTGCCTCTTCAGTCCAGTTCCAAATATTTCCATGGTACAAGTACAAGTACAGGTACAGGTGATGGTAGGATGAAGGTATGGTTGACAACAATGTGGTGATGTGAGAATGATGATGGAATTATAGGAAAATGAATTAAGTCCCCCAAACTTATGTGCATGTTCCCAACTTGACACTTGTCATGTTGGGAACTAAATGGGTCCCCCACATGGACCCACCACATGGTGATACATTCCCCCTTAGAGACTTAGGATAAAATAAATTATCCCATGGAAGGCTCCCTTCTGCACAACTTTTCCTTGTTGGTAGTTTCTTGTGCTAATCTCAACATCAGCTTTCTGATTTCCTCATTCACCTCTTCCATATTCTCTATGGGTTGGTTCTCTTTATGAAGTATTCTCGGTTGTGACTCTTCCTTCTTGTCAATGGGTAGATCAACTCAATCCCCCCTGATGTTTTCATTTTTTGTGGCATTAACTCGCCACCCTGCTGCAAACTCTAGTTCAATAGTCTCATCACTGAGCTATTGCTCAATTTCTCTTTCTAACAACTTTTCTTCTGCCAGTTCTCCTGTTGGTTCATCGCCAGCTTCCTCTAGCTTCTCCCCAGACTAGAATTCTGCTTCATTTTCTAATGCAGGCTTCAATGTTGTAGTCATTTCATGTTCAACTTCCTAGCTGAAATTTCTGAATTTTTTTGTCAAATTCTCTTCCCCCAAAATCTACATGATTGTTCGCTCATTGCAGTCATCTACTGGCTCTAGATTGTTCAACCAATCCTCTATCATCTCCAACTCCTTCTCCCATGGAGTGAGCATCTTATCTACATGCTCTTCTTCTTATGGGGAAGATTCTGATGTCTTCTCCATTTCTTCTTCCTCTATGACAGTCTCTGGTGGTTGTCTTTCTTTTGCTGTTACATCTGCAACACATGCTCTGGCCTCAACTAGGCTTCTTGGTAGGAATACCTCAATTCCCCCAATGATCAGAATACTCCCCTGATTCTCCCTTGTCATCATTCCTTTCAGATATGAAATCACCTCTTAGTTCATGAGACTATCAGATAGTCTCATCTCCTCTCCCTTGCCCACCTGGAAATCTGGGATTTCTTCCCTGCCCTCCTGGCAGTTTATGAGATCCTCCAATGATCCCTTCTCATTTCCCTCTAGGAAACCTAAAATTTCCTCACTACTCACCTGGCAGTTTCTGAGACCCTTCTCTGATCTCTTCTCCTCATCATCACTGAGAATCTTCCCAGTTTCTGGCTCACAGATATGAACCATCTCCTCTTAACCTTTGAGGATTTCACCATACCTCAACCACACTCTCAATAATTGTCGCTATCCTCTGGCCAACAATTTTTGAACTAGCCATTTTACCTTCTTCTTCATGGTCCACTCATACACCCAATGCACTTTAGCATCCTGCTGCATTTTAAATGTAAGCTTCTCCATATGTGCTCTTACCTCGCTGAGTTATTTGTCCATCTCAGCTTTACTTTTCTGCTGGTGGTCTATGCCTTGACCACTCCTTTGGCCTTCATTATCCATCCTCCTCTTTCTCCACCTGCCCTCCTGGCAATTCTTTTGTTCACTCTGCAACCAAGAGCATTCCCAACTTCTCCTTTTTCCTTTGCCTACGATCTGCAGACAAATTCTAAGCTCTGATACCACTTGATGGTATCAGACTATCTCCTTTACCTCCTTTTCCTGAAACATATAGACGAAAAATCATCTCTGACACCACATGAAGCAACACCCCTACTTCAGTAGGGTCTGCGTGACCTCCCGGTCTTTGGATCTTCCTATTTCCTTGAGACAGAACAACTCTTAAGTTCCCACTAGAACCTCCAATCCATATAATACCATAGTTCCTTTTCTAAGCTCTGCCTACGCGAACATGCACTAGACGCGAGCCTCCACTCCATGTGACCATCGGTGTGACCACAACCTTAACCCCAAAAGGTGTGTCATGTTTCACGACTTCAGGACTTTTGTTGCAAGGCACCTTGACTCCTTCGATTCCCAAAATCCAAAAATGGGCTAATGGTTCCTAGATCTTCCCTTCAGTTCTTCATGGATGTGACCCTCGATTGTGACCTAGGGCCCAATCTTCGAGCGCGTCATGACTTCACATGTTAGGGATTCCTGATGTGATTCACCTCTGTTCTCTCGATGTCTGAGCTCCCGATGCTTCAAATGTGACAACCCAGATCCTTCCTCGATCCGATGGTCCAGATCTCATCGAGATTTTGTGATTTGTGATGTAACACTCTTTCATTCTGTAACACTCTGATACCAATATATAACGCCCCCATTCCAGGCCGGGCAGGCGCTACTTCACGGAACAATAATCTCATACTTAATTCTATATATAAGACATGCATTTAAGCAAATGAAAACACATTTAAACTCAAAGTAGGCACCAGAATTATTGCTAACATAAATAATCCATGGAATTAACATTAATTCATATGCACAACAAAATACATGATAAATATAAATACACAGACATGCAAAACATAATTAAAACATCGTATGGTACTTATCTTTGAAACGGTGGTAATTCCAGCAACCATGCGCATGCCTTCCATGAACCTCCCAGCCTTAGACCACGCTGCTCATCAAGCTCAGCAGTGGGTCACCCCCGAGCTAGGACTAAGCTCCACCCCAAGGTAAGGAATCCTCGGCTAGGCTAAGGTTATAGGGAAAACAACACAAAATGACTGGAAGGATTCCCAGGATGCCATCTTACGCCCACTACTCCCATACTCTCATTCCCCACATGCCTGCTCCACCCCAGGAGTATACACCTTCTTTGTCACCTAGACAGTCCTTTGCTTACTAACCTCCCTTGCCTTGGGTTTCAGCAATAGGCTGGATCAGAAAGTCTCAGAGCTCGAAGCTGGTGCTAGACACTCTCTGGAAGAAACCACTTCCAACAAACTCTCTGACCTGGAAAGAGTTGCTCACAGGCCTGCCAACATGCCTCTTCCAACAACAATCACCTCCCTCACCTGGAGAGAGGTTACACATAGGCTCAACATGGACTTACACTGGCCAGTAAGCCACGCTCAGTCCCGCATTGCGTGGCCACAATAACCAACTGGGAAAACATACACGAACTTTCCAAACAGGCTCCGCAATCATGGGATAGACTCACGGTTTTGGTTTCGGGATCGCACCAAGTGTACAGAGATTCCATGCACAAGCTCAAACTATTCAGATAGAGTTTGTACTATCTATCTTTGAAATCAACACAGGATTTCCGGCTTTCAGGGTTGCACCAGGGTATTCCTGCAGAGGTCAGACCATTCACATTCAGATGGTCGGGTAGAATGGAGAAGGAACCCCCATCATGGATCAATTCAACAGTTTTAATTACATGCACTTGGATTGACACTTGTCACCCATGAAACTGCATGCATTCCATCAACATGCATTCCTTCCCATTTGGAAGTCACTTGTCATTCCAAAAGAACTTAGGATAAAACATATATTTCACATGGTCTTTTTTTTTGGAATAATATTAAAATATTATTCCCAGGACTTAATCCCCTAGGCTCAACACTTAGCCCCTCTTCCCACCTTCTAGCCCCTAATCCCTTGCCCACTCTATGGAAGCTTAGTCCCCCATCACTCATTCATCGTGGTCAGTTTGCACGCGGCAATGTTTATATTTTTATTAATGTTCTGCATAGATACATGTACAAAATCAGGCTTTTGGCCTTCAACACTTAGGCTCTCTGGCCTAATAATCACATAAGCCCACGAAATTATATAAAATTGGCTCACCATCCTATAAAACATACTTACAATTCATTTCATAAACATGATTTCCAAAAGGGCTCGGCCTTGGGGACATTACAATCCCCCTCCCCTTATTTCTACACTGTCCTCAGTACAACTTTACACAACATCTGCAAGCTTTTTCAAATTTTTTAAAAAGATGCGGGTACTCTGCCTGCATAACATATTCATGCTCCCATGTTGCATCTTCAGGACTATACTAGGTCCACTGGAAATTTACAAGCTCTATGGTTCGATTCCAGAGCTCTTTTCTTTTCCTGTCCAATATGCGCACAGTATGCACTTCCAGGACATCTTCTTGTTCCACCTGAATCACATTCCAATCGATAACATGATTAGAATTTGGTATATATTTCTTAAGCAATGAAACATGAAACACATTATGTACAGTCATGGATATAGGTAATGCAAGCATATATGCAACTGGCCCAATCCTTTCCAAGATTTCAAATGGCCCACAAAATCTGGCTGCCAACTTCGAGCAACTTCCCAGCTTTAGGGAACTCCTGCTAGCTTTCACTTTCAGGAAAACATGATCACCCACTTTGAACTCCTTGTGGGTTTTGTTCTTGTCAGTATAACTTTTCTACGTGTCCTGGGAAGCTTTCAAATTTTGATTAATTTTTATCATTTGGTCCTCCATCTCCTTGAGAAACTCTGGCCCAACTACTGTTCTATTAGTTGGATTATATCAGCTCACTAGAGTATTGCACTTTCTTCCATAAAGTGCTTCAAATGGGCTCATCTTCAATGATGCATGATACCCATTGTTGTAGGCGAATTCTACCAAGTGCAGGTAGTCTTCCCATCTTGATGGTTTTTCCATCACATACATTCTCAATATGTCTTCTATTAATCTATTCACCCTCTCTGTCTGTCCATTAGACTCAGGATGATACATTGTACTAAAATTCAGATTCGTTCTGAATCCCTTGAACAATCCTTTCTAGAAATTCGAGGTGAATTTCGGGTCCCTATCAGACACAATCGTTTTAGGAATTCTATGAAAGCATGCCACTTCTTTTAAGAAGATATCAACAACATTTGCTGCCTTGTGAGTGGTTTGCAGTGGGATAAAATGGGCAGCTTTGGTAATCTTGTCCACCACCACCATGATCGAATCATGCTGCTTGTTTGTTCTGGGAAATCCTATAATAAAATCCATTGTCACCACTTCCCACTTCCACTCATGAATGGGTAAAGGCTGCAACAACCCTGCTGGGTGCCTATGCTCAGCCTTAACTTTCTAGCACTCCATACATCTGGCGATGTATTCATCTATTTCTTTCTTCATATCCAACCAAAAGTAATGGCTTTTGATTGCTGCCATAGTCTTCTGATATCCAGGATGTCCAACATAAGTCACATTATGCATTTCTTTAAGAATTGCCAGCTTCAATTCTTGGACATTGGGTACATACACTCTGTTTTTATATAGAAGTAATCCATCAGCTCCCAAGGTGTAACCTTCCTTTTTCTGTGGTCTCTCACGCTGTTGTAGCTTTGCTACCAAGTTTTTGTACTGCAAATCAACATTTGTAGCTTCCAAAATTCTACCCTTGATATCAGCCCTGTACATTCTAATGGCTATAGCATGTAATTAATGCACCTTTCTTCTCAGTGCATCATCCACCTTATTTTCCTTTCCTTTGATATGCTTGATATCAAGGTCGTATTCACACAAAAACTCTAGCCACCTACTTTGCCTAGCATTTAAAGTCAGTTGATCAAACAAATATTTCAGACTATTGTGGTCTGTTCTCAATTCAAATCTCCTTCCCATGAGGTAATGTCTCCATTTCCTCAGAGCATGGACGATTGCTGCCAACTCCAAATCGTGAGTAGCATAATTATTTTCATGCTCTTTCAACTTCCTGGACTCATAATAGATTACAAATCCCTCTTGGCTGAGAAGTCCTCCCATCCCTTCCTTACACGCATCTGTGCACACCACTAAATCCATATTTGGATCTGCAATCCTCAGGATTGGAGTGCTGGTTAACAGTTACTTCAATTGATGGAAACTTTTCTCACACTCTTCAGTCCACTGAAACTTTTTCTCCTTCCTTTGCAAGTAAGTGATAGGGTGAGCTATCTTTGAGAATCCTACTATAAACTTTCTGTAGTAACCCGCCAGACCCATAAAGGATGTAACTTCCACCACATTCCTTGGCGTTGACCATTCTCAGATGGTCTCAACCTTCTCAGTATCCATGGTGATCCCTTCCTCTGAAATAATGTACCCCAAGTAATGGATCTGCCTTTGATAAAATGAGCATTTGCTTAATTTGGCATACAGTTGGTGTTCTCTCAACACTTGTAGCACCATTCTCAGGTGTTGTTCATGCTCTTCGTATGACTTGGAATACACCAAGATGTCATCCAGGAAGACTATGATAAACTTGTCTAAATAGTCCCTGAATACACCATTCATCAACCACATAAAAACAACAGGTGCGTTTGACAGTCCAAACGACACCACTGTGAACTCATAATGACCGTACCTTTTTCTAAAGGTGGTCTTGTTGATATCCTCATCCTTTATTCTCAATTGGTGATATCTGGATCTGAGATCTATCTTTGAAAATATTTTCACACCCTTCAACTGATCGAAAAGATCATCGATACTCGGTAGGGGATACTTGTTCTTGACAATTACCTTGTTCAACTACCGAAAATCAATGCACAACCTCAACGTCCCATCCTTCTTCTTCACGAACAGGATCAGGGCACCCCAAGGTGACACACTGGGGTGAATGTACCCCTTCTTTAGAAGCTCTTCAAGATGCAATTGCAACTCTTTTAGCTCCAACGTACTCATTCTAGAAGGATCTTTCGAAACTGGAGTTGCTCCGGGCATCAAATTTATAGAAAAATCAATGTCTCTCTTCGGAGGTAGTCCAGGTACCTCTTGAAATATGTCTTTGAACTCTGTGAGTACCTCATGGTCTCCAATCCTTGAGATTTCATCTCTGGATGCTTCCTCCACATGGGCTGCAAATAATTGACAGCCTTTCCTGTAACACTTCTTCAGCTACATGGATGGGATTTCTCTAACAACCATAGCTCTGGGAATTCCTTGGACTGTTTTCCAATTTCCCTTCTCATCCAGGCATGTAAACCTCTTGTTACGATAGTCCAAAAGGGCATGGTGCTGGTCCAACCAGTCCATCCCAATTAAGAAGTCGTAAGAACCTAAAGGCAAAATATTCAATTCAGCCTTCGTGCTTAGTCCATTCATGTCCACAGGACATGACTTCAACAACTCAATGACTTTCCTCTTGGTTCCTATAGCCAACTGCACTAACCAATACTTTTCATGTTTGTTTCTTGATAAATACAAACTTTCCACCACCCTAGGATCTATATAACTATGGCTATCCCCTGAATCGATTAAAATACTAAATGGCCAGTTGTTAATCATACCTTCCACTTCAATCATGTGCGATTGAAATTCATCTTGTTTGTTGTCCAGGGCTACATAGATCCTTGGCATTCTACTGCCCATGTCCTCCACTATTTCATCTTGTTGAACAATATGGACAGCTCTTGCTTTGCCATTTTTATGGGGACAATCCCTGTACTTGTGGTTCCCTTTACAGCCCCAACACTGAATGGGCGCCTATCTCTGCCTTTGTTCCCCCACTTCAGCCATTCTCATCTCTCTAAATGATGGATGTCCTTGAGGATTATTTCTAAAAAAGGGAGGTTTGTTTCCCTTCTACCTCTGCTACTTCTTAAACTTCCTATGGTCATCCCAAGCCTTCCGAAAGGTAGGCTTTTCTCTTTGCTGTTCATATAAGCATTTATCCCTTCTTATTGTTTCTTCCATAGTCTTAGGATCATCATACTGAATATTGTCACCAATGGCAGGTGGAAGTTCACTCAGATACCTCTGAATCTTGATAGCCTCTTCTTTGATGAATGGAACATACTTTAGTAGTTCCAAGAAACTTCGTTTGTATTCATCAATGGTCATGATGCCTAGCTTGAGTTTGAAGAACTCCTTCATCTTTCTATCATAGTATCTTTTAGTTAGGTATTTCTTCTCAAAATACCTCTTGAGATCCTTCCAAGTGATATCTTTCTCACTAATGTGCTGCACTTACACAAACTGATCCCACCACATAGATGCTTTTCCTTTCAATTGATACATCAAAATTCTTCCTTCTGCATGAGAGGAATCATTCTGCAATTGGAAATATTTCTTCATGCCAAGCAACCATGTTTCAACATCTTCCTCCTTCTTATGTTCTCCATCAAATGTAGGAGGCTTAATCTTATTCATCTCCCTTTTTAATTCATCCATCCCAAATCTCCTGTTTTTTCTGGTAGGGGACGGGCTTGAACTACTGCGTGCCTCCCTACTGGAATGATTTGGGGAGCGATGATGATGTCTTCTACCACTCCTCGATCTTCTTCTTCTCTCAGGGGTTCTGACACTTCTTGATCTTTTTTTCCTCTCAGGGGTCCTGCGACTCTCTGTCTTTCTTGAGTCACTCCCCTTCTCCAATTTCCTTTCTATTCTTTCCAAGATCTTCAACATCTTTAAGTTGAATTCATCTTGTTGATCCCTGACCCTCATGAGCTTTCAACTATCATCTCGGCGAGCCTAGGCATCCTTTTGCAATCCTTCAATGATTTTCATTATATGCCCTTCCTTATCCAATTCTCTTCCGTGCCCATTGGAGTTCGATCCTTCGACTCCCAGGTTGACATTCCTTCCTACCCTTTCATCCTTTGTTTCGAAGGAAATCTGCACCTCTTCCAATTCCATACTTGGCGTTGGTTTTCGGCTATCTTGACACTCGTTGAACTCTGTACACACAACGTGAAGTCAAGCAAAGTTTGTCAGGCCTTAAACCCTTAACAAAATCACAATATTCATAAACCAACATGAGTGAGAAAACGTTTTGACTTCACAAAGTTTTCTGAGCTCTAATGGCTCTACAAATTTCAGGACTCCGGGACTTCTAGCTTCGGGGTTTTGGTCCACGAGGCTCTCACACTCGCTTTCGGGTTTCGGGTCTTCGGTACCCGGGAGTTCATGATGCAGTGACTCCCAACCCCTTATCACTCCAACTCCTGAATTCTGAAATTTCGATTTACTTTACTCTCTGGGCCCATAGTACGGCTGTCGCCCTTAACCACAGTGACGCGTGGCACGTTCAGGAGGGTCCACGTCACCTTTAGTGATGTCATCGGGTCCCACCATTCTTGCCTGTCTTCTCGACTCGCTGGCACGTGGTGCACATCCATGTGTGCACGTCCATTCCAATAGAAAATCCAATGGTTAGACTTTTCTTGGATCTACTGCGCATATCCTTTTGGCATTTTGGGGTTTTTGGCATTAAGAGTTCGTGCATCTTCCCTCTCGAACTTTCGTTTGCTGAAATTATGAAATTACTGTCTACTCTTCCACTTGATCCAACGACCAAGTTCCTCTCTTACGATCTACGGTGTAGATCATTTCAGAATTTTGGGTTTCACAATTTCGTGACTTGCGAAAACAAGGTTCTTCCCCTTTGGTTTCCTGGGTTTCGAAACATCGTCCGGTAGCCACATGTTCCCCTCGATGGATGGTCCCGATGAATTTGTAATTTCATGTATCACGATTTCCACATTCCTGTGAAACTCGAGAGGGTTTTTAAACCTTGCGCACGTTTTCCAGATCAGATGGTCACGAGGGTTCTCCTTTTCCCTGTACAGATCCTATGGATCCAACACTTTTGGTGTGGAGTTCTCTCTCTCCCTGTGGCCAGATGCCACCCCTACTACGGTTTCATAACACCGCTACACCTCCTGAGCTTGGTAACATAATCAAGTAACTCCTTGACACTCATGAGCATTCAAAGGTCTGAAATTGGTCCTCGAGACACAATTTCCCCTCAAACCCTCGGTCCAAAGACCACTCAATTGGCCCATCTAGGCTCAACATCAGAACCTTGGCTCTGATACCATTCTGTAACACTCTTTCATTTTGTAACGCTCTTATACCAATCTGTAACGCCCCCATTCTGGGCCGAGAAGGTGCTACTTCGCGGAACAACAATCTCATACTTAATTCTATATATAAGACATGCATTTAAGAAAATGAAAACACATTTAAACTCAGAGTAGGAACAAGAATTACTGCTAACATAAATAATCCATGGAATTAACCTTAATTCATATGCACAACAGAATACATGATAAATATAAATACACAGACATGCAAAACATAATTAAAACATCGTTTGGTACTTATCTTTGAAACGATGGTAATTCCGCCAACCACGTCCAGGCCTTCCACGAACCTCCCAGCCTTAGACCACACTGCTCATCAAGCTCAGTAGTGGGTCGCCCCCGAGCTGGGACTAAGCTCCACCCCAAGGTAAGGAATCCTAGGCTAGGCTGAGGTTATAGGGAAAACAACACAAAATGACTAGAAGGATTCTTCCTAGGATTCCATCTTACGCTCATTACTCCCGAACTCTCATTCCCCACGTGCCTGCTCCACCCCGGGAGTATACACCTTCTCTGTCACCTAGACAATCCTTTGGTTTCTAACCTCCCTTGCCTTGGGTTTCAGCAACAGGTCGGATCAGGAAGTCTCAGAACCCGAAGCTGGTGTTGGACACTCTCTGGAAGAAACCACTTCCAACAAATTCTCTCACCTGGAAAGAGTTGCTCACAGGCCTGACAACCTACCTCTTCCAACAAAAATCACCTCCCTCACCTAGAGAGAGGTTACACACAAGATCAACATGGACTTACACTGGCCAGTAAGCCATGCTTAGTCACACACTACATGGCCACAACAACCAACTGGGAAAGCAGACACAAGCTTCCCAAACAAGCTCCGCAATCACATGATAGACTCATGGTTTTAGTTTCAGGATCGCACCTAGTGTATAGAGATTCCACACATAGGATCAAACTATTCAGACATAGGTTGTACCGGATATCTCCGAAATCAACACAGGCTTTCCGACTTTCAGGGTTGCACCAGGGTATTCGTGCAGAGGTCAGACCGTTCATGTTCAGATGGTCGGGTAGAATGGACAAGGAACCCCCATCACGACTCAATTCAACAGTTTTAACTGCATGCACTTGGGTTGACACTTGTCACCCATGAAACTGCATGCATTCCATCAACATGCATTCCTTCCCATTTGGAAGTCACTTGTCATTCCAAAAGAACTTAGGATAAAACATATATTTCACATGGTCTTTTTTTTTGGAATAATATTAAAATATTATTCCCAGGACTTAATCCCCTAGGCTCAACAATTATCCTCTCTTCCCACCTTCCATCCCCTAATCCCTTGCCCACTCTGTGGAATCTTAGTCCCCCATCACTCATTCATCGTGGTCGGTTTACACGTGGCAGTGTTTATATTTTTATTAATGTTCTGCATAGATACATGTACAAAATTAGGCTCTTGGCCTTCAACACTTAGGATCTATGGCCTAATAATCACATAAGCTCACCAACTTATATAAACTTGGCTCACCAACCTATAAAACATAATTACAATTCATTTCATAAACATGATTTACAACAAGGGTCGACGTTGGGGACATTACATGTGAACCCCGAGTTACAACTTCTTCCATGCTCCCAACTTCCAAAATGTCTATATTGCAGAGCACAAATCAATGTCTTAGATCCTTTGATATTTGATGATCCCTATCAAATCACGAACTCAGGCCTTGTGAGTTCCCACGATTCTCCTGTTTGACTTCTCCGATGTGTGAGTTAGAAAAATGTTGATCTCTCACCACGTGTCCCTTTCGATGGACAACTCTGATCATTTCAAGATTTCATGTTTCACAAAGTCGAAAGACTTCTCTCCTCAGATATTCCGATCCCCAAAATCCTGAAATTCTCCCTGGACAATCAATGGTCAAGATCTCTCCTTAATCAACAACTATGATCTTTTCGCGAGTTCGTGCTTCACGAACTCTCACAAGTATTCCCTTTGACCTTTCCCTCTTGCGAGTCAGCCAAATTCTGATCTCTTTCCACGTGTCCCCTTTTGATGGAAGGTGCCGATGATTTTGGGACTTCACATTCCAAGAAGTTGAATTCCTCTTCCCTGAAATCTTTTCGATGTATGATTCTCTGAACACCTACAATCTACTGCCACTTGTCCTCAGATGATGGACGGTTCTGATATCTTCGAAACTTCAAGACTTTGAAAAGTACACTCTTCTGTACACTATCGAAGGGTTTAACGCTCGTGCACCTTCCCCGAAATCCTTCCGATGTCCGATTCTACGAACACCTGCAATCTATTGCCACCTGTCCTCTGACGATGGATGGTTCCGATATCTTCAAAAATTTGGGACTTCGCAAAGTCCAATCTTTTGTGCACTATCGAAGGGTTTAACCCTCACACACCTTCCTCTGGATCCAATGGTTGTTGGTCCATGCGCTTAAATCCTATGGCTAAGATCTTTTCTCCTCTACGTGTTCCTCCTATGTGTTTGGATGTGAGATTGAACGCTCTAGATCTCCTCCTCTGTAGTTGATCTAATGGTTGTTGTCACTCCTCCTCTAGAGCTTTGGATTTGTTCCCATAATTGGAAAAATTCAAGTGTTTTCAAAGGCCTCAACCTTTGAATCTCCTTCTGTGAGCTCGATGTCTTGAGTCTCACCTGCTTTCTAAAGATGCTACCTCTCTTGATCTTTGGGACTTGGAATAATTCCACTCTTGTACAACCCTTGTTTTATCTCTTCTGAGCTTTCATACTCTCTCAATCTCTAAGGGACGCAACCCTTCTATGTCTTCCCAAAAGACTTTGGGTGCCCTCCTGGCACATTCTGCGCTCGACCTCTTAAGCTTTCGAACTTGAAACAAGTTCTCTCTACGTGTACTCCTTGCACTCTGAACGACCTTCAACTAGCTATCTTCAACACTTCGGCTGGGTGTTGGCCTGGTGCACTCCTTGCACAAGTCTTCCTTTAGAGTGTTCAACAACTCTGCCTCCTTGAGATTCAACTGGTCAGACCTCAAAGGTCTCTATCCCTTCTATCCCTCGAAGAGATACAAGTGCCCTCTTGGCAACTTATGCTCAAGCACTTCTTGTTGAGCTGACAGAGTATTCAGTAAATCTATAAGTATCTTCTCCTTGAAACTTCTCTTGTCTCTTAACTCGAAACATATTTCTCCTTGTGCACTTCTTGCACTCACTCAATGCCCACCTAACAAAACTTCACAGAATCCTCAACAATTCTTTCTTCTCTCTATGCCCTCATCTGCACAGTCTTTCCTCCAAGGTGTTCAGTAACCTTGAGGTTCTCCTTTTGAGTTTATGATTCCTATGGTGTTCCCTCCTGAAACGTTCTTTCTTGAATTCCATAGAACTCATATGTACACTCTTTGCACTGGCTCAGAGAGTCCTCAAGACTATATCATGCAACCCCTTGCATTAAGCCACAAAGAAACCAGACTGAAATAAACAAACCCATAGATAGGAAATTCTATCTACCCCTATAGATGGAATCTAACATACATCTGCAACATATGCATATAAACACATAAAAGACATTCATTCCATTAGACATAAACACATGGAAATACACAAAGAATCTTATGCAAGAAAAACTTCTCTTTATATTAATCTCATAATGCATGTTACAATGTGTACAAAAGCTCGGACTGCTACAGAGTCTTGACTCTCTCTCTTTACTTCTATTCTTCATATCTCTTCTTCTTGGTCTCCTAAAATCTCTCTTTTTTCTCTTCACTTCTCAATTTTCTGTCCACTTCTCTCTTTTCTATAATGAATCTAGATACAAAGATATTTTTACAAAAGAGGGGCTCCTCGAGCTTTCCCTCCAAGCTACCTACTCTCATTAATTTACATTGAATTACATTCAATGGTTGTCTAGTCCGAATCGGATCTAGATCTTATCATCATGTCAGCCATTAAAGGCGACCCTATCTACAACCTGTACAAAGGAAACGATTTGGCTCTTCCATCCTTACAAACATTTAATTACAATTTAAAATTTAAAATGAGAGGATTGGCGCCTCTCCCTTCCTTGAATGCGCGTTGAATGTGTTTTCTAGTTGGTGCACTGTTGGGTTGGAGAGATTCTCTTGCATCATTGGATAACAAGGATTGCAGTACTATATGAACATGCATGTGGTGAATGTATAGTTTGTTATATGAAATCATGGTGGATATGTTATCAAAACATAATAAGGTAAGTTATAATTCCTGCAATAGAAATAAGAACATCACTTATATACCTGCAAAGAAAGAAGACTCGTTTAATGGAAACAATTAGTTCAAGCACCATTGATTAGGTATCCTATGATAGCAACTTCGTGAGAATTTAGTTAAGGAAATTAAATAATTGCATGCGAAGAATATCTAATCAAATTTATATAAGAAAACATAACTACATGAATATAGTTTTGAATATGGAAATTAAAAATAAAATAAAATTGGATGTATAGAGTCATTACAAATGGTATCAAAGAGTGATTGAAATAGTACGACCTTATGGGTTCAAAGAAAATAGATTTTTTTTTTTTATAAAAGTACAAATATATCTCTTATAAGGGAAATAATTGACTTTTTTGTGTTTTTCACATATAAAAATCAACAACAAATTATCATGGTTGAAGAACCTAAAAGATCAACTCAAAGATAATCTTTGATTATGTAGAACTAAAAAATGATCAATCATAATATATTTCTATAGGACTGTTGAAAACGATGTATAGTCTAAAAGTAGATATTTAAAGTATAAAGGAAGATAATGAAAGAATACATGAGGCTAGTAGAGAAATATAAGAGTTAAGTGAAATTCCTGTTAAGAACATGACCGAGATGAAGCAACAAAGACAGATAGGAAAGACCTGTAGTGATGCCGAAAAATAACTTTCTCATGAAGAATCACATAAACTTAAGGAATATCAAGTGAACAATGATAAAAAAAATTGTTAGAAGAAGAAAATATCAAGGATAATTCAGAAAAGAACACATTGCATAGAATTATACCTAAAACAAAGAAAAGGAAATGCCATGAGGAATAATTGCTTGAAGAGTTTAAGAAAATCAGACCGCCCAAGTTTGATGGTGAGTATGAGGAAGGAGGAGAAGCTTGGCTTCTAAACATGAGGAAATACTTTGAAATTGAGAATTACCCCATAAACTTGAAGGATATATTATTTGTGTATCAATTGAATGAAAAATATGTCATTTAGTTGTAGGAAAAAAAAATAGTTAGCTATATTAGAAACAGTGAGTTGAACTAAAAAATATTCAAGAAATATTTTAAACATAAATACTTACAGAATGATACTTTGAGGAGAAGGAAAGAGAGTTCCATTACCTTAAGATGGGATAGTTTACCATTGAAGAATTTGTGACTAAATTTGTGAATCTTATGAGATATGTACCTTAACTCCATGAGGAGAAGGAAAACGTTCATAGGTTCATGAGCTTTTTGCCTCAAGCATATAAAGAAAAAAATGAGTTTCTTAATCCAAATACCATGGATGAAGTGATAAGACATGTTGAATTATGTTTTACACAATTTAAATAGAGAACTAAAAATTCAAATAAAGGACAACAAAAATATAACGACAAGTTTGATCCCAAAAAGAAAAATTTCAAACGTCTTCAACAACCATCGCAAAGTGCACCGGTTAAGAAAAACATATTTGTTGGAAAATAAAGTGTGTCGGTTTAGAATAACAATAAACCTATATATTTTGCAAATAATATAGTTAGTGAGATAGTTAGGGAGCCTCTTTGGTTCCAGGGATGTAACGAACCCTAGTTGTAACGGAATTTCCCTTTAAACAAACAGAAAAATCAGGTATTACACAATTTTCTGGAAGCAAAAACCATAAATGATATTGCTTGAAGTATACATAAAATCATTGGTGCCTTGGAAAATAGGAAAGATGATCATCAATATTCCATGGTGGAGATAGAAGGTATGTTAAATATCATGATTAATATTAGTGAATACAGTTGATAGTCTTAATGGCTAAGACATGGCCTCCCAAAATCTTCACTCTCAGGATTTTACTATCCCTACAATAATATCAACCAAGGATCAAATGTCATTTAAATGGATAGGTAACAATGTGTTAGCTGAAGATAACTAATAATTGATGTTTATGGGTGTACATGAAATAACAAGTTCCCATTGTATATAGCTTAAAATTTAAATAAATACCTCGCAGAGACCCTAAGGCTAAGAGTTATGGGTATAATATTTGAATTACCAATGTTGGGCCAAGAACCATTGGTAATTTATGTGGATAACAAGAAAGGGTATGTGGATTCGATCCCCTAGTGCCCCTCTATGATAGAGTTGTAAGTTATACTTAGTAATACAAATGTTTTACATGTATACAAAAGAATTATAAACATAACCAACGGTGATACAAGGTGTAAGTATTGGTTGGTTTAAATATTTGGTTTCAACAATCAATATATGACTCTTGGGATGTCATACAAATATTATAGTCCTTAAGAACTATAATACAATGAAGAATTTAAATAATAACAAATGGAATTTGTAAACAACTTGAGACCTCTCTATCTTATGGCATTATAGTTCATTCCTTCAAGTCCAAAACCTTTTAATTAAAATGTGAGCTTAGATAACAAGGATTGCAGTACTACACACACATGTACATGGTGAATGTATATTTTTTTATATAAACTCATGGTGGATGTGTTATCAAAACAAAACAAGGTAAGTTATAATTCCTGCAATAGAAAGAAGAACATCACTTTTATACCTGCAAAGAAAGAAGACCAGTTTAATGAAAAATATCAGTGAAAGAACCATTGGTTAAGTATCCTTTCATAGAAACTCCTTGAAAATTTAGTTAAGTACAATAAATAATTATGTGCGAAGAATATCTAATCAAATTTATATGAGAAAACATAACTACATGAATGTACTTTTGAATATCGAGATTAAAAATAAAATAAAATTGGATGGATAGAGTCATTACAAATTGTATTAGAGCATGGTTTAAACAGTACGACCTTATGGGTTCAAAGAAAAAATATATATTTTTTTGTTTATAAAAGAACAAATATATCTCTTATAAGGAAAATAATTGAATTTATTGTGTTTTGCACATATCATAATCAACATCAAATAATCATGGCTCAAGAACCTAAAAGATCAACTAAGAGATAGCATTTGGTTATGTAGAACTAAAAAATGATCAACCATAATATATTTATATAGGACTGTTGGAAACCATGTGTAGTCTGTTAGCTCCCAAAATGAACCCGTCCCTTTGGTTTCATTTTGTGGTGGATAGCATGGCTATTGGTAGTTTTCTCAAATTATTTTTGAGTTTTTCTAGCTGCAAAACTTAGGTTTTGATTTTTGTCTTAGAAATAAGATGACCCATAAATGTCTTCTCTTTAAAATTTTCATAAAATTCTTTCAACAGCTAACGTGTGTTTAAAAGATGAGTGTTAGCTGGTGAAAGTGGTGACTTTCAACAGCTAAGGAGCATCTCTCATAGGTCCGTGCGCTGGTGAAAGTGTTGATTTTCAAAACATCCAAAAGAGCATTGTCGCGGGTCGTGCGCTGGTGAAAGTGAAGACTTTCAACAGCTAAGGATAAATTCTCATGGGGTGGCACACTAGTGAAAGCGGTAAGTTTCAACAGCTAAGGAGCAGTTCTTACGGGATCGTGCGCTGGTGAAAGCGGTCAGTTTCAACAGCTAAGGGGCGTTTTCCATGGGCTGTTGGCCGGAGAAAGCGGGAATCACGTGTGTTTATCCACGTTTCAAAAATAAAATCATGATGTGATCAACTCACGTCATGCCATCAAAGAAAGACACGCTAATAAAAGTGGATAGTTATGAAAACTTGAGTTCCACGTCCAAGTCGGATTACAAATCGGACCCGGTTCAGAAACTCATGCTCCAAATCATGGCGTCGGGGATGACAAGTTCAAATTCAGTAGCGCAGGTACAGAAGATGTAATGCCGGGCTGACAACACCAAATCTGATCATTTCTTCCATATCACGCATTTCTCACGAATGTTTGATAAGTTTCTAATGTGGAAAGAATAGAGTCAAGTGCTTTCAACAGCGCAAGACCTCGACCCGAATAATAGTTTGCTGCGTTGGTATACATAATCGTTAAGGCTTTCAAACTGCAAATGGCAAGGAGACGCAGTGGTTCTCTACTCAGAAAAGAGTTGGACAACCTATATTTTCTATAGACACATCCGAAAGTCCAGAAACATTTCTCAAATGCAGGGTGTATTGAATTCGTTGAGAGGTTGCAAAATGGTTGCCACCAGTCGACAACAGAAGCTTTTGCCAAAACTTTCGATGGGAATAAGGCCCGTGTTGGGTCCTTGGAGATCTTAGTAGATGAAGCTGCCATTGC
This sequence comes from Picea engelmannii, assembly GCA_009831015.1. NCBI lineage: Eukaryota > Viridiplantae > Streptophyta > Pinopsida > Pinales > Pinaceae > Picea > Picea engelmannii. The sequence goes on along the minus strand of ML786251.1, from coordinate 146,264 downwards.
TGCAACAACCAGCCTACCAAGATCGAGCCAAAGTTGGTTCAAAACCACTGCTACCAAAAACTTGAATTTCAGAGCTTATTTAAAGGAAGAGTTCAAGCAAAATGCATGGAAGAAGAGCATGCCGGTTTCATGTCTAGAAGAGGAGTGGCAAGAACTGTTTAAGGGTATCCAACTATACATAACCTCAGAGGGCAGGTATGACAAACTCATGATGTATCATTTCAAACTTCTAGACCATTTCACCGGTAAGACCCTCCTCAATTTACCTTCTTTCCTACATAAGAGTTTAACTAAGGTTTGCAAGAAGATCAGGGCTCAACCCCTGAGCATGAATAATACTCTGTGCCACTTTGGCCTTATCAAATTGATCATTCTGGAGGAATTAAAACAACAGGGAAGAAGATGGAAGCATTTTCTATTCTGGGAGGGCTTTGAAACACAGACTCAGCCTGTAAATGAACAGAGGAAAGGTTCAAAGAAACAATTGTCTCCTCAAAGAAGTTCGAGGAAGAGGAGGACCCTGCCAGGACCTCCAAAAGATAGAATATCTGGAGTGAAGTCCCACAGGTCAAAGAAAAAGTTAAACTTTGAAACCACTATAGAGAAGCTCACAGAGCAGCCTACAGAGAAGAGAACAAACCTATTAAACCTTCCCTACATAGACTCAGAAACACAGGAACAAGATGAGACCCCTATCACCAAGAGTCCTGAGAAGTCAACTGAGTGTGCACAGAATTATGAGACCTTCACTCAGACAGAGGTAGGAGAAACATCAAAAAGCTCTAAGTCAAATAAATCTTAGAAAATCAAGCATCTTAAAGAGGTAATCACTCAGCAAGAGGTTTTGGAACGGGTAATCAAAGAAAGGTATAAGAAGTTGTCTGATAACTTCGCAAAAACCAACGCTGCGTTTGAGAGACTGGCTCGGGAAAGTGTTAAAGAGAAGAAAAGAAAGAAGAAACTCACAAAAGAGTACAATAGTCTATGGTGGCTTGCCAAACTCCTTAAAAGGCAGATAAGAAGATTGAAACAAAAACAAAGGAAAAAATCCCATCCAGATTTGAAGGTACTTGCTCAAGTGGCTGTTAACATGCAAGGGGAGAAATCAGAAACACATTGAATTTTTATTGAAATCACATTTTGGAGGTGAAAGTCCATTTTTGGCTCAAACAGAACTTTCACTAGCGCAAAGCGAAATTTTATGACCCGTTAGATGGTGAAAGGTAGCGCTTTCACCAGCTAACTAGCGAATTATAAAGCCTGTTAGCTGTTGAAAGCTGGAAAGGCATTTTTGGAAGCCCAGGGTAGAACAGGTCATTTCTCACAGGTTATGGAGGAGTTCCAGAGTATCAAGGGAATGAAAATTGCTTGCAAAGGATTCAACATCAGAGATTTGAGGGAATTTTGGAAACCACATGTAAAACAAACTTCCTCAATATCGACCATGAATGTTGGAGAAATCCAACTGTCAAGACAAGTTTTTTGCCACGTTGCATCACATCACAGATTCCAGGAGCTGAAGGATGCAGATGGTGAATTTTTGAGATTGAAGACAATTCGAGTGCTAAGTTTAGTTGTTAAGTCTTTATTTTCAAGTTGTTTAGTTAGATTTGAATTGCTTTTATTAAATACAGATCCATGTTTTTAGGATCTGTAAAACCGATTGTAAGAGGCTATAAATGCCTATTTTTGATATGAGATAAGGGTTCAAACTGGGAGATATTTTATGCTACTGTATAGACTCTTTTTGCAGAAATAAAGTTCAGTTTCCTTTCGTTTGCAATATCAGAATTGTCCATCTTTCATTTTCTGTAATTTGTCTCGGTTTATTTTAGTTCATAAAGTCTGTTATCTCTTTATTGAGCTCATAAACTTGAAATTAAAGGATTTCTCTCTGTCTTGTATTAAGCCCTACATTCATTTGTATTGGCAATCAAGAATAGTGTTCTCCATCCTCTCTTTCAATTATTTGATCTGATTATTGTTTCCTGAAAGAACTGTATCTTTAGATGTGTGATGAGTGGTTTCTTACATAAATCATTAAAGACCCCATTGTCCCAAACACATAAAAACCATTATTTCTAAGTTACCAAGCATCCTTAGCCTACAACCCTAAGGAGTTTCTTGGAGTGATAACATAGTCTAAAATCATATCTGGAATGTATAAAGGAAGATAATGAAAGACTACTTGAGGCTAGTAAATAACTAGAAGTTTTAAATGAAATTATTCTTAAAAACATGACTCAGATGAAGCAACAAAGATAGATAGGACAGATCTCCAGTAATGCCAAAAAAGAACTTTCTAACAAAGAATCACATCAACGTAAGGAATATGAAGTGAATAGTGATAAAACAAAATTGTCTGAAGAAGAAAATAGTGGGGATAATTCAGAAAACAACAAATTGTAAAGAATTATACCTAAAACAAAGAAACTAAAATGGCATGAGGAATAATTGTTTGAAGAATTTAAGAAAATCATACTGCCCAACTTTGATGGTGAGTAGGAAGGAGCAGAAGCTTGGCTTCTGAACATGAGTAAATACTTTGAAATTTACAATTACCCTGGAAAATTGAAGGTTATATTAGTTGTGTATCAACTGAATGGAAAATATGCCATTTGGTGGAAGGAAACAAAAACAGTTAACAATATTAGGAGTAGTGAGTTGAACTCAAAAATATTCAAGAAATATTTTAAACAAAAGTACTTACAAAATGATATTTCAAGGAGAAGGCCAAAGTCTTCCATTACCTTAAGTTGGGACAGTTGACCATTGAGGAATTTGTCAGTAAATTTGTGAATATTATGAGATATGTACCTTAAATTTGTGAGGAGAAGGAAAAAGCTCATAGGTTCATGGTTTTTTTTCCTCAAGTATATAATGAAACAAATGAATTTCTTAATCCAACAACCATGGATGAAGTGATAATACATGTTGAACTATGTTTTACCCAATTTAAATAGAGAAATGAAAACGCAAAGCCATGAAAACACAAATATAAGGACAAGTTTCACCCCAAAAATAAAAATTTCAAGCATCCTCAACAACCATCGCAATGTGAACCATTTAAGAAAAACAGATTCATTAGACAAAAAAATGTATCAGTTTAGAATAGTAATAAAACTACAAAATTTACGAATAATATTGTTAGTGAAATAGTTAGGGAAACTCTTTCGTGCACAATTACTCTTCACTAGAAAAGGGTATAATTTTTATTTACCAACTCAAGGTAAAAACATCAATGTGGTGGGACCAATATGTTCAAGTACAACACATTGATGAGAATAACGTGACTTGGAGAGAATTCAAGAGATATTTTCAAAGGAAATACTTGACTAAGAGGTACTATGACAAGAAAATGAAAGAGTTCTTTGAACTCAAGCTTGGAAGTATGACTATAGATGAGTATGAAAGAAGGTTTTTAGAACTACTAAAATATTTTTCCTTAATCAAATATGAGAAATTTAATATTCAGAGATATTTGAGTGGGTTGCCACCATTTATCAGTGGCAGAATACAATATGGTGATCCCATAACATTGGAGGAAATATAATAAGGGATATGTGCATTTATGATCAGTAAAAAGGGAAAGAATCTTACCAAAAAACTTGGGAAGACAAGAAGAGAAGTAAGATGGAACTGAGGAAGAAGGGGACTAAGCCAACATTCTTCAAAAATAACAATCAGGAACAACCAACTACTAAAGCATCTAGAATGATAGATCCATTAGGGCAAAGGCCAATACAACAATCTATTCAATGTTGGGGTTGTAAGGGAGATCACATGTACAAATATTTCTCGCACATGAGTGAAAAAGTGAATACTTCTGATACCGCGCAGCAAGCAGAAACATGAGAGGACATGTGCATAAGTGTACCTAATATTTATGCATCATTAGGAAACAAGCAAGATGAGTTTCAATCACATATGATTGAAGTTCATGGTAAGATAAATGATAAGCCCATTGTTATTTCAATTAATTCAGGAGCTAGTCATAGTTATCTAGATCCTAAGATGGTGGAAAGGTTTCATTTTCCAAGAAGCAAACGTGGAAAACCTTGGATGGTACAACTAGCCACTGGAGCTAAAAGGAAGATTAGTGAGATGATTAAGGTATGTCTAATGAACGAGAATGGAATGAAGACCAGTGCATAGTTGAATATTATACCTTTAGGTTCCTATGATTGTCTAATTGGTATGGATTGGTTGGATCAACACCATGTTGTCTTATATTGTTATAAAAAATAATTTACTTTCTTGGATGAGTAAGGAAACTTAAGGACGATACAAGGTATTCCTATAGAATTGATTGTCAGATAAGTTTCAACCTTGCAGCTAAATAAGAGTTACAAGAAAGGGTGTCAAATTTTTACTACGCATATGGAAGAGACACCTAGGGATAAGGTGTCAGACATTGAATACCATGCAATCCTAAAAGAGTTTGAAGATGTATTCAAGGAGATAGCAGGATTTCCACCTAAAAGAGATATTGAGTTCTCTATTAATCTAATTCCTGGAGTAGCTATGGTATCTAAGACTCCATACAAGATGAGTACACATGAATCGAAGGAATTGAAAATGTATCTTGAAGAGATTCTAAAGAAGGGGTATATACACCCAAGTGTGTCACCTTGGGGTGCCTTAGTATTGTTTGTAAAGAAAAAGAATGGAACCTTCAGACTTTCTATAGGTTTTAGGTAGTTGAACAAAGTAACTGTGAAGAACAAGTATCCTTTTCCAAGGGTAGATGACCTCCTTGATCAGTTGAAAGATGCAAAAATATTCTCCAATATTGATCTCAGTCCAGGATACCATCATGTAAGAATTAAACAACAAGACATCAACAAGACTTATTTGAGAAAAAGGTATGGATATTATGAGTTCACATTGCTACCATTTGGGTTGACAAATGCACCAACTATATTCATGTGTCTCATGAATGGTGTATTCAAAACTTACTTGGACAAGTTTTTCATTTCATTTCTGGATGACATTTTGATATATTCTAACTCTGAAGAAGAGCACGAGAAACACTTGAGAATTGTGTTACATGTTTTAAGAGAGCATCAATTGCATGCTAAATTGAGAAAGTGCTCATTTTACTAGAAGCAAATACATTATTTGGGTCATATCATCTCCAAGGAGGGGATAAAAATAGATAAAGAAAAGATAATATCCATTGAAAATTGATCAGCACCAAGGAGTGTATCTGAGGTAAGATCATTCATGGGTCTTGCAGGTTAGTATAGAAGATTTACTAAGGGATTCTCGAGAATTGCACACCCAATTACTTCTGTGCAAAAGAAAGGTGTGAAGTTTGATTGGGTAGTGGATTTGAAAGGAGTTTCCAACACTTGAAGCATTTACTAACAAGAGCTCCAATATCGAGGATTGATGATCCAAATGAATATTTCATAGTCTGCACTAATGCATGTAATGAGGGACTTGGTGCAGTCCTTAGTCATAATGGTTATGTTTTGTGCTATGAATCAAAGGAGCATGAAAGACACTATGAAACTCATGATTTGGAGTTGGTATCCATAGTGCATGCCTTGAATATGTGGAGACACTACATTATGGGGAAAATATTTGAATTGAGGACAAACCATAGTGGTGTGAAATATTGTTTTGATCAACCAACTCTGAATGTTAGGAAAAGTAGATGGTTAGACTTCATCAGTGAATATGATTTTGATATAAAGCATATCAAAGGAAAAGAGAACAAAGTGGATGATGAACTAAGAAGGAGGGTACATGAGATGCATGCTACAACCATTACCATGTGTCAATCATAATTGAAACATAAAATTTTAAAAGTTGCAGAATCAAATCGAAAATATATGGAGTTAAAAGAAAAAACTTAAGCAAGGTAATTTACAACAGAAAATTGAAGACTATAAGCTAGAAGGTGTTGAAATTATCAGACATAGAATAAAAATATATGTGCCAAATTCTCGGGAATTAAAGAATATAATATTGGGAGAAATGCATAATGTACATCATGCTAGACACCCAAGTTACCAGAAATCTATTACAATAGTCAAGTGTCAATATTATTGGCCAAGAATGAAGAAAGAAGTTGTTGATTTTATTTCCAAGTGTTTGGCATGTCAAAAAGTCAAGGTCGAGCATACACATCCAACTTGACTGCTACAACCATTACCCATTCCTAAGTGGAAGTGAGAAGTGGTAAAAATGGATTTTATCACTAAGCTACCCAGAAATAATAGAAATCTTGATTTCATCATGGTGGTGGTGGACAAGCTTAGCAAACCTGCCCATTTTATTCCAGTAAAACTTGCTCACAAAGAAACTAATACAGATGATATCTATATGAGAGAAATAGCTCAAATGCATGGAATTCCCAAGACAATTATGTCTAACAGAGATCCAAAATTTACTTCAAATTTTTGGAAAGGATTGTTCAATGGATTTGGAACAAATATGCATTTTAGCACAACTTATCATCCAGAGTCAGATCAGAAGACAAAAAGGGTGAATCAAGTAATTGAAGATGTGATACGGATGTATGTCATGGATAAACCATTCAAATGGGAAGATTATCTACACTTGGTAGAGTTTTCCTAAAAAAACGTTACCAAGCATCCTTGAATATGAGCCCATTTAAGGGAATCTATGGAAGGAAATGCAACACACCAGTCAATTAGGACAATCCAACAGACTGCGTAGTAGTTGGTCCAGAACTACTCAGAGAAATGGAAGAGAAGATTCTAAAAAATAAGAAGAATTTAAAGGCTACAAAAGACATGTATAAAAGTTATGTTGATAAGGGAAGAAATCATGGGGAATTTAATGTGGGAGATCATGTGTTCCTGAAAGTAAAGGCCAACATAAGTTCCCTTAAGTTGGGAAATTATTCTAAGTGGGCAATGCGGTTTTGTGGGCCATTTGAAATCTTGGAAAGGATTGGGCATGTGGAATATATTATTTCCTTGCCTGCATAAATGCATATTCATAATGTATTCCATGTATCCTTTCTTAAAAGATATATACCTGATCATAATCATGTTACTGATTAGAATGTGATTGAGATGGAACAAGAAGGTGGTTTTCAAGTTCATCTGGTGTGCATATTGGATCAAAAGATCAAACATCTCTAGAATTGAGAAATAGGGCTATTAAAGGTCTAATAGACCTGGTACGGTCGTGAGGATGCAACTTGGGAACATGAGGATGTTATGTGGGTAGACTACCCACATCTTTTTGAAATTTTTTGAAATTTTGAATGTTCATGTGCATATATTGCACTGAGGATAGTGCATAAATAACGGGGAGGGGATTATAATACCCCTAGGTTGATACCCAAGTGTAAATATCAATGAAATTATACATTAATTATAATATTTTGAGTTGAAGTATCAAGTATGTGGGTTTGGTATTGTGTGCATTAAGTTAAGTGCACGAGGAACTCACATCAAAAGAGTGTGCATAGTTGTAGGATAATACAACACAAATTTTAATGTTTGGTCTGCACTTGTGTAAGCAGATAGGAATATTGTACTGAAAGTGGAACAATTTAATGAATGAAGCATGCTCAAGTGTTAATACAAAAGGTTGGCATGTTGAGGAAAAAAAGGTGCACAACCCTGTAATCAACACACACTCATTTAGTGTGGAGGTTTTGAAGGCCTTTGAATCCTTTTGTATATAAGTCATGATATAACACACACCTGTGAAAGGGCACATAGTTGGCACACTGAGGAAAGAGTGTGCAAAACACATAAGTTTCACACACATTGATTTTAAGTGCATGAACTGTTTATTTTGAGGTTGGTGATCCTGCATGCAAAAGATCAGTACTTCAGTACCGAGATGTAAATGTGATCTCATGAAAATTAATGAAAATACATCCCTATGAGATATCGACCACATAAAAGAGTTTGGGGGGATTAAAATACACTAGCTGAGGTTAAGGGGATTAAATCTAAAAATGAATATTTTATTAATATTTCTTAAAAAGTGTAAAGTAAGGATAGGATATTATATCCTAAGTCTTGAGGAGGGGATAAGTGGCTAAAATCATTTTCTCAACATGACAAGTGTCAATTTGGGAATATGCTATGGAAAAAAGGAATTTCTCATCCTGATAGGTGTCAAGTTCAGAACATACAGTCAAATGGTTCATACTTAGTCCATTCGGGCACCCAATCATTCATTTAGTTCAACCATCACGATTTGGTTGTGAGCATGCTATTCTTCCATTGAGTGGATTGTTCCAAGAGAGAATAGTTCATTGAGTGAAATGATTTGTTTTTTGTAATGATCATGATGGTTATTGTGATGAGTATGGTGAATATTTTCATAGATACATGTGTATAAATTTTCTTGGAGAGATAAATTGAAGAGGCAAATTGTTAGTCCTGTGGAACATTTGATTGAAGAGGTAGGTTTTGAGACCCATGGGAGATTGCATTTTCTCCAGGTGAGAAAATGGTTGGGAATTATTTCTCGAGGTGCCAAACAGTAGCGACAGAGCTCCGAGACTTCCTATCTAGCCTGTTTTTTAAGCCCTGGAATGGAAGTGGGGCAGTCGAAGGACTGTTGAGCATACAAGCAAAACACTTCCTAGGGTGGGACATGCATGTGAGGAATGAGAGACTGTAGGCTATTAGTGAAAATTGGCATATGTGATGGACTTTCCTACAATAGAGTCACATGTGTATGAGATACCTGTGACCGAGTTCCTGTAGAGTGAAATAATTTATCCTGGTTGGGGACCCTTTCCCAAATGGAGTTTAGCCCTAGCTCGAGGGTGACCCACTATTGAAATTTATGAATAATGTGGTATAAGCTTGGGAGGAACGTGGAATGTATGTGCCTTGTTGGTGTATTTTATTCAAAATATAAGTGCCAGTTATGTGTTAAATCATGTTTTCAATTATATTTATGCAATTGTTGTCATGAGTTTATGTTATTTATGTTGTTAAGAAAATGTACGTAATCGTGCATTGCATAGTTTCTTTATGTTTTAATTAATGACAGAGATGTGTCAGAGAAATTTCAGTGAAATTACTGGAAAATTGGTATCAAAGAAAGAAAGTTTCAAGTGGCACTCCCCAGAGGGATTCTGGGGGTGTTACATTCCTCTTAGAGTTAAGGGTAGGTTGAATGCCTCAAGAAAAAGTTTATTATTTCAATATTTCAACTCTCCCCTAGGAAGTTTTTAGTCATCCTCTAAGTTCTTGTTAATCCCTTCTCATACCTCTTTGAGTCATCCTATTGAGTCTTTGACCTTTCATGGTCCTTTTTTGAGATGGATTGAGCATTGTCCTAGAAGTGTGAATTGGCATAATTTTTCCCCTCCCTCCCTCCTCCATGAGCTAGACTTTATGATCTCCTATGATATGATGCATTCTCTTTCTCATGTTATTTTTGAACTTAACTTGTCATTATTTTCGTTTACAATGAAGCACAGAGGTAGGTATTATTACACATTTCTAGTGTGGTTGTACTATTTGTATGATTATATATATAATGCAATCAACAAGAAAGTATAGGTAGGTATGAATTTGCATCCATTGTGCATATCAT
>ML786251.1:117112-136563 GCA_009831015.1 Picea engelmannii | reverse complement strand
CATGATCATGTATTAGAATAGAGATTGTATTTTATTTTGGTTTTATATATCATATATGGACAAGGGGTGATATCACCACCCCATAAATTACTGATATATTTTGTTAATATTTAGTAGGAATAGTTCATACCAGATATGTTTAAGTTCTCATGTGCTCTATAGTGAGTGCATGTCCTTGAGTTGGAGCCCGATGTTACCCCCTAGCCTAGGGGTAACTAAGGATATCGTGTCTCGAGGCCCACAGGTTCCATACATGGAGTATCGAGAGCCAGATGATATGAGCATAGCCCCGGAGGGCCCCTCATTTCTTCAATACATTCTACACATTTCCAACAACAATGTCCATTAGAATGACCTTATCCGAGGAGGTAAATGGTATTTCTCCATGAGTTAATGAGTCCAAATATCATGGTATCTATCACTCCGATATTTGAAGCACTTGAATATGTTGTATTTAATATTTTTTGATTTCAAAATGTTTGCTTGGAATTTATTCTCTTTTCCTCGTTTAAACTTGGGAGGGTGACATGGTGCCCTAGTAAGTTGGTTCTCCTTAGGATAGGATGATACTAGGAGTTTCCTTGAAGGGTCATCATCTATTTCCACCATAATTAAAACTTTCCATCTTTATTCCTCCCACCTCCCCATATTTTGGGCATTGGAATGAATTAAACCAGGAAGGGTTGTACCTTGCCTCATGGGAAGAAGGAAGGGTTGTACCTTGCCTCATGGGAAGAAGGGGATAAAGGCCCAGAGGGTAAAAGTAGTTGGAAAGAGTTAAAATACAATTATGAAACTTTGATATTTTTCTCCTAGGGATCCCCGAGAAAGCAGTGAAACCCTTCTCAATAAGACAAGGAGACCCACAAAAATAAATTAAAATAATCAAGGTATTAGTTGGTGGATAAAAGGTCTCATCATGAGATGACCTATCATGATCATAATGTTAGGTATACGTTATATTGTTTTCAGGAATAGAAATATTGTTTTCTATGTTGCATTGGGCATGCAAGAGGGCAATATCCCCCATGCGGGGTATCAGAGGCACTTCCCTCAAGAATTTTTTTTCCTCGGGAAACATGTCATATTTTTGCCTTGTTTTTCATGTCGCCTCTATTTTCTTGTACATTGTTGGGAGGTTTTTTGGCACATGGTTTTTTGCAAATGGTTTTATATTTCCAGTTAATGAATTGGGGTTGTTGACTAATCAAGGTCATTGGTTTAGGGTTTTGGATGTCGCTAGCTCCTATATGTATATTGTATTGTAAATAATGTATCACTATGAATGAATATAGAATATGATGGTTTTCCCGATTTTGGTTTCCAGGGGAAAAATATTTGTGTAATATGTGCATTTGCCATTCTTTATTTTTTGTTCTTTTAGTAAAAATCTATTTGCAGTAAATATTGTACAAGGTTAAAATCTACACATAAACATGTAGCCATTATCTGGTCACCAAACCAGGGTAGTGGCTCTTGGTTGAATAACTAAGAGAAAGGGGGTATCATCACGAGTCAAACTTCTCATTTTCATGAAGTGTTTTTGAATGACACTATCACACCTGGTCACCAATCTAGGACATTGGCCTTCAACTAGTTTCTTGAAGCATAAAAAGAGAATAAAAAGAGAAAATATAAAAAGATGAAAATTGCAATAAATGGGCTTGGAAACAATTGCATTGATGATAAGGTGCATCTCACCCTCCAAAAATGTTCCTATAGGTAAGAATATACAATCCCTATCATCACATGAATCCCATTGCCAAAGGTCTAACCCACGTCATCTCATACACACACATGACTAGGATTGGCTCCACCTGGGAAACACCCTAGACTTAGGGGTTATCGACCTAATATGACATATTGAGACCCTCTCCAAACCTAAATTTGGAAAGTTCTATAATGTATTTAAGAATTTGTTTGGCTTAGTGGGGGTTTGATGCACATGTTCAGGTGATTTGACTATCATGTATGATTTACATGCCATGATACTTATGACTTATGGACCCCTGGAGGGCATACTTGTTGTCTCTGCAGGAATTTTCCTAGTGGATAGGAATTCATGAGGAGATGACTAGTTTGTACCTTCATGAGGGCCTAAATCCCACAGATGGATTTTGAGACCCCAAGCAATGGAATGATGGAGATTGTTGACTTGTACCATGAAGAAGGAAGTTGTTTCCTTTGGAGTGACTCTAGCGGGCTGTTGGGCTCCAATCTACTCAAGTAAATTAGAGTGCATTTATTGTCAACCTGGAGTTTGTAAGACTTAGATGGGCACTCAAAATATATGAGCTTTAAGATAGATTTTTCTTATTGCATGAAAATGTACCTAAAGAGTTGGATATGAAAGAGAAACTAAGCTTCTATTTAGAAGTCTTGTTCATGGATCTCATGGCATTAATCAACAATTGTTCCTAAAAAGAAATTTGATTGGCAATAAAGATTCATTTAAGGCTAGATCAGAAAGTTATCCATAGAGAAACCAAAACTCTTATTCAAGATCTACATTCATTGTCTTCTCTTATTAATAATCATCACTAGTCTTTCCTAAAAGCATAAAAAAAAGGCATGCAAAGCTAGATCAAATACTTATTAATGCTAAAGAACAAAATTCTTATTCAAGAAGTTCATTCACAATATTAGAATGGTTTTATAACATCAAGCATCAAAGTATCATCACACCAGCAAATATTAACAACAACTTGATCCCAAACTTGTAATGCTAGAGTTCTTCTATTCACCAAAAAACTATCATCATGAATATGTGTCTCTTTAACTAGTTACAAGAGTAGGGGTATTTATACAAAAAGCTTCAAACTAAAAGTTCTACAAATACTCCACAAGATGGTTATTAGATCCACATTTCTAGGTAGGAAGTCGAATTCCTCCTTTAGATCCTCAATCTAAGGCACAAATCCCAAGAAATATGAAACTACTTGTGATTTTCTAGAAAATCAGGGGATTTTCTAGAAAATCAGGGGATTTTCTGCACAAGTGGCATAGTTTGACCAGAGTTGACCAACCACTTGGAAAGCTCCAAAATCGAATCTAAGAGGTATTTTTCCATCCTTGGACATTTGTGATAAAAACACAGCTTTTAGTTTTTCTTGATTTGACCTGCACATATACAAAGCTAGGAGCATTTACGGGATTTAGTGAAATCCCGTAATTTCTGTGATATTTTCAACTTTAATACCAAAAATTCTAAAAATTAATTCAAAATCTAAACAATGATAAATGTACCTTTAATATCTATTTGGATGAGAAATATGATGAAATATAAGGTGAAATGAAAGGTTTGATGGATGAAATCATGGTTTATAAGGCACAATGAAGGTATAAAAATGAACTCAACACAGGCCTTAGACGGATTCGCTTAACCTTGATTCACTTGGACGATGGCCTTGGGAGGCCTAGAGACCATCTACCTATCCCATGACGTAATCTTGGAGGAACTAGGGTTTCATGCAATGATGTTCAATTGAAAGAAGAAAATTTGCACAACGTTCTGGTGGAAGGTGGTGTGACTAATCCCTAGCAGGGCCAACGTTGCATCACTAGAGATGGTAAGTCCATCATGAGAGCTCAAAGTGACTCTAGAAATGGAATGATGTCACCCTATTGGGGTTTTGTTGTTTCATTTTTGTAAAATTTAATTTTTGTAGTGAATGTTTAGGGCTGGCTCTAATTTTTGACCAAAAATTAATTAAAGGTCAATTTTTTGTATAAATAAACAAAAAACACTTTCATTTTGTATCATAACTATACCATTGGAGAGAAGAGGAATGAAATTTGCGCTGAAATTGTGAGGTACACTTATCTTGGAGGCTAAATTTTGCAAATTGGATCATTTTTTGGTGAAGTTACTTGGCAATCTAGGGTTTTATTTCTTGATTATTCTTGGTGAAGAAAGTAAATATGCCATTGTTATCTCATTTTCAATGGTTATGGTATATTTTCTTATTCATGTTAAATATTATGAAATTGTTTTCTTAACAAACCCTAGGAGTAAAGGCCATAAGGTGCTACTTCTTTTCTCTTCATTTGCTAGACTTTACTAAAGTTATTTAACCTAGACATGCTTCTAAAGCCCTAAAGTGCTAGCAATTTAGAAGCCATTTCCTAGTTGTTGTTGCATTAAATATATTTCAATATTCTAAGGAGGAGGAACACACTAGGGAATAGAAGTACCTACTCTCTAGTTAGCTTAACTCCCTAAAGTTTGGATCCTAGAGGACTTAAGGTGCTACTCCTATCAGATCATCCCTTTTACTTAGAAAAGTATTATTTCTAAGTAAATGTATCATCATTATTTCTCCAAGTAAATGTTGCTAAACTCTTAAATTCACAACCCCTTAAAGGCACTAGTCTCTCTTCTCTCTTTGATTGGTTGATCAAACAAACATCTAAACCTTAAAATATCAAGATTTTACTGACCAGCACTAGCACTAACTTATCCTAGTGAACTCACCCTATTTTGTTGTTGTTATAACTTATGTTACAACTATATTTTAGCAGCCCTAGCAAAGTTATTGCTAGTCAAATCATTCTAGAATTTGCATATGACATAGTGCTATCATTTAAGAGTTAAAGTTTTATATTCTATTTTCATTAAGTACATTTTATAAAGGATATATTGCAGTTATCATACAATTATCATTGTTGTTGTTATAATTCTTTGCTACAACCATCTTAGAGTAGAAAATTTTCTGCATACTTGAATGTGATGCAGGAGCATCGAAATTTCCCAAAGCAAGCGTGGAGCCAACGCATGTGTTTTTAACACATGACATATTACTTTGAAAACATTTGAAATGGAAGCGCCAAACTTTCAATGAACCATTTATGAGAGAGCGCCTTTTGTATATTGTATCAGACCTCGAGCCATACACTCTTGTCTGAAGTAGATAAGGAGGCATTTAATCTAATTAATACAGGTAGGTAGGATTTATTTCTAGATTAGACAGTTTTAGATGGAAGGAGGGAAAACATATATATACACCCTCATTGTATTGTTGTAACATTATTAGCAATCAGACATTCAGAGAGGAGAGCAAGCAGAGAACATTGTATGAGAACACCCATGTACATGCATTTGAATTAATAGAAGAAAGCTTTGATTCAAGTCCATGGTTATGTGCTGTTTTCTCTGTGTATTGTTGATGTGCTCATGAATGTTTGTTTTCTGGTCATGCATTTGCTTTGTATATGCTATGTATGAGATTTTATGTTTTGAAACTGAAGTCTGAAAGGGAGAGGGAATGAATTTCAATTGTTTCTCTATCTGAGCCAGGAGATTCCTGCAAAGAGTGCAGTCGAATTCATCCACATAGAGTGTGTTGATGAAGGTTCGGTAGTTGAACTTTGTTCTAAATTCGCCCAGAAGTTGATTTGGGTTACTGAAGCCGTGCAAGGGAGGTGCAGGCAGAAGAAGAAGTCTCAGTTGTTAATATGAGCAAAGGAGGTTGAAGACTGTTGCTGCAGAAAGTGCGCAGAGTTGGAAGAATTCAACACTTGAGAAGTCATTGAACATCGAGCGCGAGGAGTGCGCGTAAAATTCCTCTGAAAGGAATCAGAGTGGGTAAGATCAAGAGGTTTAGTACTTCTTGATACCGTGAAAGAGAACACAGGAGATTTGATCGAAGAAGGGTCAGGCAGAGTTTGCAGGTGCAGGCTTGGAGTGAAAGTCTTGAGAAGAGGCACTTAGTCATTTCCAAGAAATCTTCAAGAAGGAGGAATCGACGGTCAGGATTCGCCGAAGGAAACAACGAAATCACGCCAGCCGTCAGATCTCAGGAAAGTTGCATAGGATTTAATCCTAGTGGCCAAAGGAGGAGTCAAGGAGTCATCGAGACTTGGCTCATCAGAAAATCGGAGTTTCTGCAGTCGTGACACTCTTGTAGGGAGGAATCGTGATCCACGATTTTCCAAAAGGATCTCAGCCGTTGATCGGTGAGACACGTGTAAAGAAGCAGGGGAGTTCGTAGAGCTCAGGTCATCAGAGAATCGGGGATTCCAGTGGCTAAAATCTGGTGTATGAAATCAAGACTAGCGATTTCCCGAGAAGCAGTCAGAGCCGTTGATCATAGCGGGGATACGTGGCACGAGATCCCGGGGAGTCGGGGTTCGACGTTTCGGGGTTCTCGCATACAACGAAATCGCAGCAGGAGAAACCGCGATTTCTTGAAATGCAACGGGTCCCACAGTCACATCATTTCGGTGGAGGACAGGTGTCGGAAATTCATCCCTTGTAGGGAGACGACGACAGGTGGCGTCGACACATCGTGAGCTCGGGGGTTCGCGAGTTGAAGCCACCAAGATTTGCATTAAAGCTTACGAGGTCGCGAGAGGTGATACCTCAACAAAACCATTGGTTAGAATGTGGGCCACGGAGCAAGTGGAAGACAGGTGGCATCGTGGATCGGGGATCGAGAATCCGTGAGGTGTGTGATTCACAAGCTCGTAAAGGGCGATTTCCTGACGGGATAATTCCCGACAGAAGCAAGGAAGGCGTAAGTGGATATTTCATCGGGTTTCATAGATTGTGAGACCTGAGTGCAAGACTCGCAACCACGCGAGTTCTGATTTCCTGATAAGGCAAAGGGAGATCGTCGGAGAAGCATCCTGTGGGTGCAGAAAAGTCCCGATAAGGGATTTGAGGAGCGGTTCAGTTCCTCAGGCCTAGGGAAAAGAAGGTCTTGGTGAGAGCGGACGTGCCCTGGGTGGAGGTCTGCATCAAGTGGTATCAGAGCAAGGAAAATTCTCTGCTTTCTATAGCAGGGAAGAAAAGAAGATTTCACCATGCCGCCCAGAAGAGAAATATAGTCACCCGACCCAGAATATAGGGAGGTGAGAAGAAGAGGTAGACCGGTAGGAAATCCAGAACTGGAAAGGCAAATGAGAGATCTTCGAGCGAGATTGGAAGATATGGAAGCAACGCAGATATGCACAGCCGGTGCGAGAGATCTGAGTGACTCCGAAGGTGAAGCTGAAGCTGAACCACAAGGAGAAGTTGCAGCCGAAGATGAAGCCAACGAGTGATTGATTAAAGCTATCGCCTGGATGAGTTCAAAGACAAAAATGGACATTCCAACTTATGAAGGAAGCCTGGATGCAGAAGAGCTTCTAGACTGGATCAGAGCTCTTGATACCTACTTCGATTATGAGGATATCGAAGAGGATAAAAAGGTAAGGCATGCTGTCACAAAATTGAAGGGACATGTAGCATTATGGTGGGACGAGCTTCAAGCAGATAGACGTTCCAAAGGCAAACAAAAGATCAAAAGCTGGGATCGAATGATTGCGAAGATGAAGGAAAAGTTCATCCCAAGAGACTACCAAATCAATCTGTTCAGGAGGATGCAGAACCCGAGACAGAAACTGATGACAGTGAAAGAATACACTGAGGAATTCTATCGACTGAACATCAGAGCTGGTCATCAGGAGAGTGATGATGAGAAGGTTGCTAGATATATGAATGGTCAGAGATACGACATTCAGGATGAATTGAGCATGGTAACCATCCGAACTGTAGAGGATGCTTATCAGGTGGCTTTGAAAGCAGAAGATAAGTTGAGCCGAAAGCAAGGACAGCGAGGGAAAGGCAGAAGTCAGCCCAGAGGCAAGGCAGTTGCCCAGGATAAACACCAGAATCCCAAGGAGGAATGGAAGAGACCTCAGGGTAAAGTTGAAAGAGGTGGAACCTCACAGTGAGGACAACAATATGCTGAGCAAAGGGGACAGCGTAATGAGCAGAGAGGAGATTATGTTGATGCAAATACTTTTCCTCGTACGAGAGGTAGAGGAAGAGGAAGAGGTGGAGTCATCACATGCTATACGTGTGGAAAGTATGAACACAAAGCAGTTGACTGTCCAGATAGGACAAGAGATGGAGGAGAAACTCACATCGCTGAAGCACAAAGGCGAAATGCTGAAGCAGAAGATGCAAAAGATGGAAGGTTGCTGATGATGCGTAAGGTTCTCTTAACACCTGAAAAGGAGGTGGAGGACACAGCTTAGAGAAACAGGATTTTCCGAACCACATGCAAGACCAAAGACATGAAATGCAAGGTTATTGTGGACAGTGGAAGCACAGACAATCTCATTTCAACCAAGATGGTGGAGAAATTACAGCTGGAGACAACTGATCACCCGAGTCCATATAAGGTCTCATGGCTACAGAAGGGACATCAGGTGAGTGTCACTAAACATTGCTTAGTTGACATCAAGATAGGAGGATAGAATGATAAAATTCTCTGTGATGTTATACCTATGGATGTATGTCATTTATTGCTAGGCAGACCATGGCAATATGATAGGAACGTAGTTCATGATGGGAAGATGAACACGTATACTCTGGAGAAGAATGGGAGGACGCATATGTTACTTCTAATTAAAGAAAAAGAATTAACGCCAGAGCCGAGGAATACTGTACTTCTCATGAGTGGGAAGGAACTTCTAGTGGAAGTGAAGAAGAAGGAAGATCCACAATTCTTTGTGGTCAGGAAACCCAGAGTTGTCTTGACCAGCACAAGAGTGGATGATTTGCTGGAAGAAATTCAGGAACTGCTGGAAGAGTTCGCTGATATAGTGGTAGACGAATTACCTCATTCGTTACCACCGATGAGGAGCGTGAGTCATCATATAGAACTCATACCAGGGGTCAGTTTGCTGAACAAGGCTGTGTACAGATTGATGCCACAGGAAAATGAGGAGGTCAAGAGGCAGGTCTAGGAGTTATTGGACAAAGGATTAGTTTGGGAAATCTTGAGTCCGTGTGCTGTTCCAACAGTGCTTAGTTCAAAGAAAGACAGAGGTTGGAGAATGTGCACCGATTCAAGAGAGATCAACAAAATTACCATCAGGTATAGGTTTCCACTACCAAGAATGGATGATTCGATGGATTGCTTGAGCGGGGCAAATTATTTTTCAAAGATTGATTTGAAGAGCGGATATCACCAAATTCGCATGTGGGAAGGTGACAAATGGAAGACAACAGTCAAGACAAACGAAGGTTTGTACGAATGTCTGGTCATGTCATTTGGCTTGAAAAACATGCCGAGCACATTTATGATACTGATGAATGAAGTCCTGAGGGAATTCATTGGGAAATTTGTAGTCGTGTATCTGGATGATATACTGATTTTCAGCAAGACAAAGGCTGAACATCTGAAACATTTGGCCATTGTAATGAGGAAACTACAGCAGGAGAAGCTGTTGATAAATATGAAGAAATCTTCATTTATGAAGACAGAGCTCATATACTTGGGATTTGTCATATCAACAAATGAATTGAAGATGGATCTGAACAAGGTGGAAGTAATTAAGAATTGGCCATCACCTAGAAACATTTTCGAGGTGAGGAGTTTCCATGGTTTAGCTAGTTTCTACCGAAAGTTCATCAGTGATTTCAGTGGAATTAGCGTAGTGATGATGGACACTGTCAAGAAAAGACACAAATATTTTCATTGGACTGAAGAGGCAGAGAAGAGCTTCAATCTATTGAAGCTGAAGATCATGGAACGACCAGTGTTGGTGTTGCCGGACTTCATGAAGACATTTCAAGTGAAATGTGATGCAAGTGGCTTTGCCATAGGAGCGGTCTTGAGTTAAGAGGACAGACCAGTTGCATATTTTAGTGAGAAGCTGGATGACGCGAAATTAAAATACTCCACGTATGATAAAGAATTCTATGCTATCATACAAGCGCTGAAAAAGTGGAGGCATTACTTGATCCCAAAGGAATTTGTTCTGTATAGTGATAATCATGCATTACAGTTTGTGAGTCAACAGGAGAAGTTGAATCAGAAACATGCCAAATGGGTAGAGTACATGCAGAATTTCACATTTGTAATTAAACACATTTCAGGTACTGCTAACAAAGTGGCTGATGCTTTGAGCAGGAAGTGTTTGTTGCTGCAGAAGTTTAGAGTCAAAACATTGGGTTTTGAAAATATGAAGGACATGCATGCAGGTGATCCAGATTTTTCAGAGGCATATGAGGTAGCTGAGAATCTAGTTCTTAGGGATAGAATCCCATGGATAGATTACATGATCCAAAATGGATTGTTGTTTAGAGGGAATCAACTATGTATTCCGAATTGCTCCATGAGGGAGAATTTGTTAAAAGAAAAGCACAGTGGAGGCTTGGCAGGGCATTTTGGTCATGACAAGACGTTTTCAAAGCTGAGCGAAGAATAATTTTGGCCAGGGATGCGGTCGGAAGTCAAAAGGTTTGTTGACAAATGTAGAATTTGCCAGCATTCAAAGGGCAAGAGGCAGAATGCAGGATTCTACCAGTCATTACCCATACCCGAGAGGCCGTGGGATGGAATCAGCATGGATTTCATACTGGGATTACCGAGGATGCAAAGAGGATATGATTCGATCTTTGTGGTGGTTGAAAGGTTCTAAAAAATGGCACATTTTATCCCGTGTCAAAAGACTAGCGATGCGACTCACATCGCAAATTTGTTTTTCAAGGAGATCGTTAGACTTCATGGTTTACCCAGAAGCATAGTATTAGACAGGGATACAAAATTCATTGGACATTTCTAGAGGACACTCTGGAAGAAGATGGGAACTAACTTGATGTTTAGTTCAGCCTATCATCCTCAGACGGATGGGCAAACAGAGGTGGTAAATATAAGTCTGGGAGACTTGTTAAGAAGCTTGGTGACAGAGCACCACAACAATTGGGACAATGTGTTGCCACATGCAGAGTTTGCATACAATGAATCAGTGGATAGAAGCACAGGCAAAAGTCCATTTGAGATTGTATATGGTAGACAACTAAGAGGAGTATCTGAACTGAGGGATTCAGAGTAGATAATGACTAAGAGCGCAAGCGCTGAAGAACTCGCAGAAGCGATGGAAGAACTTCATAGCAGGGTGAAGAAACGATTACTGGAATCAAACCAAGAGTATAAGCGCAGAGCAGATCAACATCGGAGACAACTTCATTTTGAATCTGGTGATCTAGTTCTGGAACATCTGAGGAAGGAAAGGTTCCCAAGGGGAACATACAACAAGCTGAAAATGAAGAAAATCGGGCCATGTAGAGTCCTAAAGAAACTGGCGAAAAATGCTTATGAAAATGCCATGTAGAGTCCATGAAGTTGCCGGATGGCATAGGAATATCTCCGACATTCAATGTCTCAGACTTATATCCGTATAAGGCTGGGGAAGCAGGAGCTGGAAGTGATGAACAACCAAAAATCCAGTGGCAGAAGCAGATGCCGATAGCAGAGAATCCACAGATGGAGCGCATACTTGACAAAAGGGTGAGCAAAAAGACCAGGCGAAAGGAATACTTCGAGTATCTGGTCAAATGGAAGAACCATCCAGTGGAAGATGCCAGCTGGGAAAGTGAAGAAGAGATTCAAAAGCATGGATAGACCGTGCATGAGCTCATGGACAGGAGCCCATGAAAAGTTTCAAGCCGAGGAGTATGATGCAGAAGCATCGCAATTGCCCAAAGCAAGCGTGGAGCCAGCACATGTGTTTTTAACACATGACATATTACTTTGAAAAAAATTGAAATGGAAGCACAAAACTTTCAATGAAACATTTATGAGAGAGCGCCTTTTGTATATTGTATAAGACCTCGAGCCATACGCTCTTGTCTGAAGTAGATAAGGAGGCATTTAATCTAATTAATATAGGTAGGTAGGATTTATTTCTAGATTAGACAGTTTTAGATGGAAGGAGGGAAAACAAATATAGACACCCTCATTGTATTGTTGTAACATTATTAGCAATCAGGCATTCAGAGAGGAGAGCAAGCAGAGAACATTGTATGAGAACACCCATGTACATGCATTTGATTTAATAGAAGAAAGGTTTGATTCAAGTCCATGGTTATGTGTTGTTTTCTCTGTGTATTGTTGATGTGCTCATGAATGTTTGTTTTCTGGTCATGCATTTGCTTTGTATATGTTATGTATGAGATTTCATGTTTTGAAACTGAATTCTGAAAGGGAGAGGGAATGAATTTCAATTGTTTCTCTATCTGATCCAGGAGATTCCTGCAAAGAGTGCAGTCGAATTCATCCGCATAGAGTGCGTTGATGAAGGTTCGGTAGTTGAAATTTTTTCTAAATTCGCCCAGAAGTTGATTTGGGTTACTGAAGCCGTGCAAGGGAGGTGCAGGGAGAAGAAGAAGTCTCAGTTGTTAATCTGAGCAAAGGAGGTTGAAGACTGTTGCTGTAGAAAGTGCTCAGAGTCGGAAGAATTCAACACTTGAGAAGTCATTGAACATCGAGTGCGAGGAGTGTGCGTAAAATTCCTCTGAAAGGAATCAGAGTGGGTAAGATCAGGAGGTTTAATACTTCTTGATACCGTGAAAGAGAACACAGGAGATTTGATTGAAGAAGGGTCAAGCAGAGTTTGCAGGCATAGGCTTGGAGTGCAAGTCTTCATAAGAGGCACTTAGTCATTTCCAAGAAATATTCAAGAAGGAGGAATCGACGGTCAGGATTCGCCAAAGGAAACAGCGAAATCACGCCAGCCGTCAGATCTCAGGAAAGTTGCGCAGGATTTAAGCCTAGTGGCCAAAGGACGAGTCAAGGAGTCATCGGGACTTGGCTCATCAGAAAATCGGATTTTCTGCAGTTGTGACACTCTTGTAGGGAGGAATCGCGATCCGTGATTTTCCGAAAGGATCTCAGCCGTTGATCGGTGAGACACGTGTCAAGAAGCAGGGGAGTTCGTAGAGCTCGGGTCATCGGAGAATCGGGGATTCTAGTGGCTAAAATATCGTGTATGAAATCGCGACTAGCAATTTCCCAAGAAGAGGTCAACGCTGTTGATCATAGAGGGGATACGTGGCACGAGATCCCGAGGAGTCGGGGTTCGACGTTTTGGGGTTCTCGCATACAACGAAATCGCAGCAGGAGAAACCGCGATTTTGCAAAACGTGATGGGTCCCACAGTTACATAATTTCGGTGGAGGACAGGTGTCGGAAAGTCATCCCTTGTAGGGAGACGACGACAGGTGGCGTCGACACATCGTGAGCTCAGGGGTTCGCGAGTTGAAGCCACCAAGATTTGCGTTAAAGCTTACGAGGTCATGAGAGGCTATACCTCAACAAAACCATTGGTTAGCGTGTGGGCCACGGAGCAAGTGGAAGACAGGTGGCATTGCAGATCGGAGATTGGGAATCCGTGAGGTGTGTGATTCATGACCTCGTAAAGGGCGATTTCCCGATGGGACAATTCCCGAAAAAAGAAAGGAAGGCGTAAGTGGACATTTCATCGGGTTTCAGAGATTGTGAGACCTGAGTGCAGGACTCACAACCACGCGAGTTCCAATTTCCTGATAAGGCAAAGGGAGATCATCGGAGAAGCATCCTGTGGGTGCAGAAAAGTCCCGATAAGGGATTTGAGGAGTGGTTCAGTTCCTCGGGCCTAGGGAAAAGAAGGTCCTGGTGAGAGAGGATGTGCCCTGGGTGGCGGTCTGCATCAAAATGTTAATGCTAGCCAAGCACTTCAAATTTTGTTCATGACAAGCTATTACCATCTTTAGTGAAAAATGTCGTATTTTCATTGTCTTTCAGAAAATTTTTGAAGAATATTTCTTGCAGTTATTACACATCACTAATTCATGCTGTAAATTTTTCTATTGCTGCAATTTCATATCATCTAGCATTCACATCACTAGTTTATGGTATTATTTAAGCATTGACATCATTTTGTACTTGAAATTTCCATATGTTTGCTCGTTGTCCTTTTTTGGGTAGTTACACTTCACCTATTACATTTTCTTCATAATATCGAGACATGAACCTTGTGATACTGCTTGAATTGAGTGACCAGTGAGAAGGGGGTAATCGTTTCATCTTTGCTTCATTTTACCAGTCCTTTAGGTCATTAGGGACATCTCCCTTGGGGTAGTCTTATCCTACTTCTAAAAAAAAATGGGTTTCCTATTAAGGTGGTAGTGATAGGTCACTCCCTTGTTATGCCAATATTGCCTCACTTGCCTTGGGATTTTGGAAAGTACAGATTGTGCGATAACATTTTTGGCATCGTTGTTGGGGAATATCAAGTCAATATTCCTCAACGACAAATTTTCAAGAAGCTTTTTTCTCAAAGACTTTCACTTTTCAAATATTAGCTAGTGACTCCACTGAGGGTGATTCCCTCTTTTCCCTTTGATAATCCTTAGAAGGATTATCTGGAAACTCTACTAATTATAAATCCAACCATGTCTTCTCAATTGGACCCAAGTAATTTCAAACCCTGGGATATGAGTGAAATTTTGGGTTACCCTCAGCAAATTCCTCCCTAGATTCACTGATAATGATGTGGTTAAGGAAGAATATCACATGAATAACTTATAGGATTTACTTCAAATCCACCCTATGAGTGATGATGTTGAAAATTTGGCAATGAAACTTTTCTCTATGACTCTTCATGGAAATGCTAGAACATGGTATGCTGGTCTCCTTGATGCCAACATCACATCTATGGACCAATTAAATTAGAAGATATACATATACTGATCAAAATACTTGATTACATGCAACAAACTAAGAACGATATTGTCAAGGAATTCCATACCATGTTTGAGAAGTTGTTACAACAAATTCCGAGAAGCCATCATCCTAAAGACAAGTACCTCATTTACCTCTATACCAATGCACTCTTGGGACAATTAGGATTCCTCCTCAATGAAAAGGGGCCAAGGACAATCCAAGAAGCTTATCACATGGCTACATAAATAGAGGAAAATATCTCCTCACCCAAGGGAGAATATCTCTCTACTCTAGAAATCAAGGTCGATTACCCTGAGGATACCTCAGATATCCTTATCCTAGAGGATATAGATGCCCTTAATATATTTGTTAAATAACTTAATGAATGGTAGGAACCAATCGACAAACAATAGCTTGAAGAGAGGGTTCCTAATGAAGGTCACCAAGTGTTCACGCATAATTCCACAAAAGAAGGAGACCTGGAGCTTGAAAATGAACCATTGATATGTTCTTTTCCCTCTGATGAAGCCATCAAAGATCCAATTTCTCCTACACAAGAAGAAGAGAATGAGGATAATTATTTCCCTTTTTAGGGTTTTCATGATACATTGTTCTATGATTTGGAAGGTGAAGAAGTAAAGGAACCCTTGGACAAGCTAGATCCTTCATACTCTGATGAAGGCAAATAAATGACTAAAGAGGTGAGTCATGAGGATGATGTATTGATAGTTTATCTTACATTTGATGAAGTCATCCAATCCTTTCACACTTCTGCATAGGAAGAAGTGAATACAGTAAGTTTATTCCCTTTCCAAGATTTTGATGATCCATTATTTTGTGGGTTGGAAAGTGAAGAACTATCAAAGGATCCCTTGGATGTATTAAAACCTTCATGTTATGATAAAGGTAATGACATGGTTGATGATATTGATGAGTTCATACATGTTGGAAGACATAAATGGGACGTGGTTGCTTCTGATGAGGATCCCATTTATGACATGGAAGGACATATTCAAATGTTTCCTTTATAACTATCAAATGAGGTTACTACTAATTATCATATTTGGAAACAAGGAGATGGTGTGGTTACAAATATGTTCCAAACCCCCAAGGATGACTTAATGCAATGTTTTCATGATGATTTTCAGTTATACTATGAGGATTTTGATGAATATTCCTTTGAGCACTTGGATTTATTCTATGAAGAAGATTTTCAACCACCATTGTGCTCGGATTGTTATGAGGAAATTGTTAGTCTAAAGTTGGATGCTTGTGATAAAGTTTTCCAACTCCCTTCAATCCATTTATCTCGCTATGTCAATAAGGATGTGGTTTGAAAACATGTCCCTTATATTAAGTTTTCTCTAGGGAAAATATTCCTCTTAGAGTTTAAGGGTAGTTTGAATGCTTTAAGAAGAAGTTAATTATTTCAATCTTTCAACTCTTCCCTTGGAAGTTTTACATCATCCTCTAGGTTTATTTTAATCCCTTATCTGACCTCGGGAAGTGATGACGTCAAAGGTAGTCATTTTTCAGGCTATTTGAGTCAACCTATTGAGTCTTTTACATTTCACGATCCTTTTCTAAGATGGATTGAGCATTGTCTTAGAAGTGTGACTTGGAATAATTTTTTCCCTCCCTCCTGCCTCCGCGAGATAGAATTTATGATTTCCTATGATATGATGCATCCTCTATCTCATGTTATTTTTTAACTTAACTTGTCATTGTTTTTGTTTAGGATGAAGCACAGAGGAAAGTATTATTACACATTTCTAGCGTGGTTGTATTGGTTCTATGATTATACCTAGCATGCAATCAATAAGCAAGTATTGGTAGGTAGACATTTTCATCCATTGTGTATATAATTACATATCATCCTAATGTAGTTATAGTTGCATTTACATATTTTCTTTTATTCATTTGTGTGTGTGTGTGTGTCTATATATATATATATATATATATATATATATATATATATATATATATATAGCAGGCACATGTCATACCAAATATGTGGAGGTTATCATGTGCTCTACATTGAGTGCATGTCCCCGAGTTGGATCCAAATGTTACCCTCTAGCCTAGGGGTAACTAAGGAGATCATGTCTCTAGGCCCACAGATTCCATACATGGAGTACCAAGAGCCAGATGATCTTAGCATAGCCCCGAAGGTCCCCTCTTTTGTTCAATATAGTGTACACATTGCCAACAATAGTTTCCATTACACTAGACTAGTCCCAGGAGGCAACAAGTCTTTCTCCATGGAGTAATGAGTCCAATTATCATGGTATGTATCATTCTAATATTTGAAGCACTTGAATATGCTGTATTGAATATTTCTTGATTTCAAAATGTTTGCTTGGAATTTATGCTCTTTTCCTCATTTAAACCAGGGAGGGTGACATGGTTCCCTAGTAAGTTGGCTCCCCTTAGGATAGGTTTCTACTGGGCGTTTCCTTGAAGGTTCATCATCCGGTTCCACCATACTTACCACTTTCCATATTTATTCATTTGACCTCCCCATATTTTTTGCATTGGGATGAATTAAACCATGAAGGGTTGTACATTACCTCATGGGACGAAGGGGATAAAGGCCTAGAGGGTAAAAGTAGCTGGCACAATTTAAAATCCAATTATGAACCATTGAGATGAATCACCCAGGGATCATTGAGAAAGAAGTGAAATTCTTCTCATAAATAAAAGGGGACCCGCAAAAATAAATTAAAATACTCAAGGTATTAGTTAGTGGATAGTAGGTCTCATCATGAGTCGACCTATCATGTTCATAAACATGTAGTGGTATGACATTACCATTATATGGTCACCAAGATAGTGTGGTGGCTCTTAGATTCATAACTAAGAGAGATGGGGTCTGATCACGAGTCATCCTTCTCATTTCCGTGAATTTTTTTTGAATGACATTGTCATGCTTGGTCACCAAGCTAGGACACTGGCCTTCAACTAGTTTCTTGAAGCATCAAGAGAGAATAAAAAGATCAAATCTAAAAATATGAAAATGACAATAAATGGGCTTGGAAAAAATTGCATTGATGATAAGGTGCAACTCACCCTCCACAAAGGCACCCATAGGTAAGACTCTACAATATGTAGCATCACATGAACCCCATGCCCAAAGGTATACCCCACGTCATCTCTTACACACACATGACTATGATTGGTTCCACATGGGAAACACCCTAGACTTAGGGTCTATTTACCTAATAGGACATCATGATACCCTCTCAAAACATAAATTTGGAAAGTTGTTTAACATATTTGAGCATTTGTTTGGGTTAGGGGTGGTTTGATGCACATGTTCAGGTTATTTGACTATTAGATGTGATTTACATGCCATTATACTTGTGACTTATGGACCCCTAGAGGGAGTACGTGTTGTCTCTATAAGACTTTTCCTGGTGGATAGGAATTCATGAGAAGATGACTATTTTGCACCTTCATGAAGGCCTAAATCCCATAGATGGATGTTGAGACCCGAAGCAAGGGCATGATGAAGATTTTTGACTTGTACCATGAAGAAGGAAGTCGTTTCCTTTGGAGGCACCCTGGCAGGCCTTAAACGGATGAGACCAACCTTCATTAACTTGGATGATGGCCTTGGGTGGCCTAGAGACCATCCACCTAACCCATTACGTCATCTTGGAGGGGCTAGGGTTTCATGCAGTGAAGTTCCAATGAAAGAAGGAAATTTTCACAACATTTTGGTGAAAGGTGGTGTGATTAAGTCCTAGCAGGGCCAACATTGCATCAATAGAGGAAGGATGTCCATCATGAGTGTTATGAGGAAAATATCTCTATGGCTAGGGGTGTTGGCACAATATTGATCAGATCAGGGTCCTTCTTAGGTTACCAACAAAGGGTACTGCGTAGTCTATAGTGCCAACATTTTCATCTCCTCCGAAGAGAATAAGTCTCACCCAAAGAGCTACTAAGACAAAAGGATAGGGAAGGGAAAGGAGAATACTTAGGTGGGTTCACATGATCCTCAATATTCATCATGATCTTGGGCAAGACATATAACTACAGAGCATATTGGAACTCATATGCTAAAGAACTAAAACCACTTAGGTTGTTGTAATATCCCTAAGGACGAACCCAATTGTAAATGTAAATGCAAATGTAATTAAGTTGGTGAGATGTCTAACATCATTTTGTATGCACCTTTCCTGGCATAGTGTGTGCATGTACTATGCAGTGAAATGATGAAGTGTTCACATTCTAGGACACCGCGCGCAACATCTTAAGTGCACACAATGTGAGGCCAGTGAGCCTTTGTGTATATGCTATGTTTTATAGGCTGGTGAGCTAGTTATTATAAGCTAGGATGCTTATGTTTTAATTAGGACGGAGAGCCTAGATGTTAAAGGCCAGTGCGCCTGTTTTTGTAAAAGTCTCATAATTAATATAAAATACATCGTTGCGCGTAGACCGTGTTGGATCATGTTGTCATTGATGCCAATGGTTTGATTGATTGATGTCATTGATTGATGTCGAGTGATTGATTGATGTCAAAGGATTGATTGATTGATGATTGATGTATTGTCCTTGATGAGAATGCATAGATGAAGATGGATCAATGAGTTGTCATTGATACATGATGAAGATGGATCGATGTGGTTCCATTGGTATATGATGCATTTTTGGAAAAATGTAAATATGACTCATTATTGTTTTGTCATGGTTGATAAGAAGTAAATAAGGATGAACTCCAAAGTGGTCCCCTTATGGTGAAAGCCCTCACGGGAAGATGCTTTATGGAGTAAGAGAACCCGTGCTTAATTATGGAATAATGAGATGAAGGAAAGTGAATTTGTCAGGGAAAATATCCTAGATGGATAGTTCTTGTCATGTCATTTCTGGTGGTATGTGGAACGTCACATAATTCCTCACTGTTAGAGAGTTATGGCCATGAGAAGTTGGAGACCCCAGGTTTGGGTAATGGACCCAAGTTTG
>ML786251.1:94031-110732 GCA_009831015.1 Picea engelmannii | reverse complement strand
GTATGTGTATGATTGTTCATTTGTTCATTGCTTATTTACTCTGCAGTTATTGGATAATAATGCTTCATTGATATAACACTTGGATTATATGGTTAAATTGCTCTATTACTGATTCACCCCCCCTCTCAGTAATCCAACAGACCGACCACGATAAAATATATGGGGGACTAAACTCCACTAGTTAGGGAAAGGGAGGGGCCTAAAAATTAAGGAAAAGGGCTAAGCTAGGGAGATTAAGCCAAAAATGAATATTATATTAATATTTATTAAATTATAAAGTATGGGTAATTATTTTATCCTAAGTTCTAAATTTGGGGACCAGTGGGCCAAAGTAGCTTCCAACATGACCAGTGTCAAGTTGGGGATATGCATACATATTTTTGGGACTTAGTTCATTTCTTATCATCTTTTCCATCATGCAGACCATTCATTCCATCCATCATTCAACCATGATGCCATGACCATTTTCACTCACGCCATAAGTTATCCTCCATACTTTTTGTCACTATAACAAAACCTCTATCCATAGACATACTTGTTTGTGTAGCTGGTTAGCTGGGGAGCCGGACTGAAGAAGTAGGTTGTCAGGATCATGGGATATTGAAGAGGTGGGTTGTCAGGGCCATGATAAATTTCTCTTTGGGTGAGAGAATTGATGGGAATTTATTTCCTGAAGGTGACAAACTGTAGCTATAAGGCTTTGAGACTTCCTGTCCGACCTGTTGTTGAAGCCCTGGAAAGGAAGTGGGGTAGCCGAAGGAATGTTGAGTAGAGAAGGGGCACACTTCCTAGTGTGGGATAGGCATGTGGGGAATGAGAGATTGTAGGCTGTTAGTTTGAGTAGGCACCTTTGACAGAGTCTTTCCTATTTTCCATGAGCCATTAGCCTGGTTAGGAATCTCTTTACCCAGGTGGAGTTTAGTCCCAGCTCGGGGGTGACTCACTGTTGAGAGTGACAAAGAATGTGGTCTAAGTCTGGGAGGTTCGTGGAAGGTCTGCACATAGTTGGTGATATTATTACCAAGATAAGTGTCAACTGTGTGATAAATTTACATGCTGCATTATTATTTCTGTGTTTATTTTTACGGATTTATCATGTGTATGATTTAAAACTATGTTTATATTTATGGGTATTTCATGTATATGTTGTATGTATGCATTTACTGTTATTTCAGTATGAATCTGTGCATTTACAGATGTATTTGATTGTTTATGTTATATATATATATATATCCGCAAGAGTTTTGTATGTATATATTGTTATGGTTCCTGAGTTTATACTTTAAGGCTCTAAAGTATACCGTCAAGGCATCCGAAAAGATAAAGAGAATTAAGGGGTAAGAATCAATTGTTAAGGGTAGATCAAAGTTGGTTTCTCAACTGTCTCTGTCTAGCTTCCCATTGCTCTTGGATGATGATGTCTCTCTCGATAACTACGCATGAGCATTCTAATTTGACCTGGGTAGTTGTTGTTTGTAGGATAGTATTAAATAAGTTCAAAGCAATGCTAGTTTGATCTTAAAGGCCATGTTCTATGTTAGGCTGTCCATTATTTGGGACAGTCATGGGAGTAAAATTTTATTGAATTATAAAATGTTTAAAGATTTGTTGCTTCAGTTTTGAGGGATGAAATAGAAAAGGAATTTTGGAACTCAAAATAATAACACAATAACAGTAGAGGCCATTTCCTGTACTTGAAATAATTTGAGAATAGTAAAATAATAACAAAAGTAACGCTGCCAAAAAATATGAGGCTTTAATCATGAAAGAATCTCATATCATAACAGAAAAAGGAAAGAAAACGATATTTCTAATGAAGTATAAAATATAACCATCCAAATGACCTACAGGTCTTGAAACTGCTGATAGCAATCATAGAGGAAAAACTGTAAATGATTAGATAATCAAATAAATTCAAACTATAATAGAATTTTTAGTTAAACTATAGTTGATCATTCATTAGAAAGACATGAAAATAAATATGTTGAAAGATATTGAAAACAGAGTAAAGGAACACATAACTTCAAGTTAACAGAATTCAGAATCTCTTCTACATTATCTATATCACTGTAAATCAGAAAACTTATAATACAATTGGCTCCCCGAAAACAAAAAAAAGCCTATTCTCAGTCTTGTGAAATTATATTCATACATTATCACCAAACTTTTTTCTGTTGGTGATTAACTAACTTCCGAAGACTAACGGTTACATGAATGAGCAATGCTGAACCGTTTACATTTCTATTTTAACTTCTTTATTATTTCAATGATGAAAATATCCAAAACAATATTTCATGTCTTCATTGATGAACTTCCTTCTTCTGTTTTTAGACAACGAATACATTTTCCCAGAAACTGCACCAAAACTCTGGGAGCTTCTGGAATATCTTTCACCTCAAATAGGAAGAACTTTCTCTGTAGTTCAGGAAGACGGTCTTTGATTATCTTTCTTGTGAACTTAATAGTTTGTAACTTTAAGTTCGACATCACTATCCATTTGTCAATTTGAGTGACATCAATTACCTTTATTTGTGGGATCTCTACCTAAATTTCTTCCAGATCCTCCTTGAATCTTAACTGATGCTTACCAATGTTAATTTCTCCTAACAACCCTGGACAGTTGTTTTTTCCAATGTTCAATGAAGCTTTCTCTAAAAGGTTGAAAATTCCTTGAAAGTCGTCATTAACCTCTCTGGTTATTCTATTGTTTTCTGTGAGGTTTGCCTCCCATACCTTGAGTATTATATCACCTTTAATCTGCTCTGAAACAGATAGATTTTGAGTCTCTTCGACCTCCTATTTTGTTGAAAGAGCCACTGCTTTTTGAAAAGTTGTTCTAGCTACTTTCACTTCTCTCTCTTTCAGGAGAATACTCTCTAAGGATTTACTTGCTTCTTGAAAGTAATTCTAAATAAATTCCAGCTTAAAGAACACTCCATGTTGCTCTTTTTCTATCTTTGTATGTATTTCCAACACCTAGGCTTGGAAGATTTTAGGCTCTACCACTTGATTTTGAATGGAATTAATCTTATTTTGTAAATGTCTATTCATTTCTTCTTGATGTAGGACCTGTGCTTGACTGAATTGTATCTTCATGTTTGCTTCATCTAAAAGGGGCACCCATTCTGCAGGGAAATGGCAGGGATTCTTTTTCCCTAAGAGTCTACACATCATAATGGCTACATAGACCATGTACTTGTTCAAAGATGTTGTGGCATAAATTCCATGGGTATCAACCCTAAATTTCAATGGACATCTCCACCATCCTTTAATAAAATTAGGATATGTTTGGTTCGCATAAGTACATTCTTTCCTTTGAAACTCGGTTGTAAATTCGACATTATAAATGTACTTAGGATTTGGTGAGAGTTTGTACATTACTTTTATATGCTCTGGCCTGAATGAGCCGACATCGACCTCTTGATCATTTTAAATGCTTCTTGTCAGGATATCAAACTTCTCCAAGGCCCAATTGATCATGTCGTTGTATGCCATGAGCCGAGGGAATGTTGCGATCTTATGAAGCTCTGATTCTGCTATATCCTGAAGGTGATTCTCGGAATCAACAGGAGAATTTTTGATTTCGTAATCCAGGAGTTCATAGATTTCTCTCCAGGATTTAATTGAGTCGATGGCGTGTGGCATAGTGTCAGATATGATATCTCCTTCTAGGTTACACATCTCCACTGTATCTTTACTCTTCTTTGGTGCTTTCTTTGGCGCCATAGATTTATGTTAGATGGAAAACCTGTCATAGAAAATAGATGTATGAGTTTAGCTGAATGCGTCTTACACCTGATAGCATGAACCAGGATAAATTGTGAAACACAGATCTTTAATTCTCTTTTAACTCATTTAATGATAAAGGTACTGACACAGATGAAAAGAACTTAATACCTTAAATGCAGTGAATATTTCTGAGATACGCATTAGTGTCACATAAATCATCAGTTATCTGTTATTAATGAGGCCGTATTTCGTCAATCCAAGATTCAAAATTCAAAAGATTTCATTCAACGGTACCGAAAATAAGAAAATACCTAAGAAGTTTAATTACCGTTAATCGTGTTTTTAAAACAGAGTTAGTTCAGTTTAAAAGATGATTATGGTTCGAGACTTCACGTTTCGGGGTTTCAGAGATTGTGGATACATGAGGTATGTCATCGCTAAACCCCGATTCCCGAAATTGTGAAATCACGATAAGATTAGGTTTAGGCCTTAACTATCATATTAGTAAATTAATTAATCAGGATTAAAATCTAACTTCCATTCTTTCGGGAAATCGGGGATCAGGATTTCGTGATTCAATATGTATGGAAAACATATGGTTTTGAGTAGACCTGAATCCTGAAAGGTTTAAATATTGCTAATCAACTCCTTTAGGGTTTAAATTACCGTGATTAAAAATAACTTTACAGAATGCGCATCGGGACTTTTAAAACACTTTTGGATTTTTGCCATTGATTATTTAAAGAATAAATCTTGTCAGGATTTCGGTACCTGGCTTTTGGAAATGATAGTGAGGGTTATGCTTTATGAAAAGACGAAACCCCAAAAAGGAAAGTTTTAGTCTTAGAGATAAAAACTTTAAAAGTTGTTTCAACATAGGCTCCAATTGGGGACCTCGTCTCCTTGTGGGATGAGGAGAACGAGTAGACTTAGTGCCTTTATTGGGTAAATGGAGTCAAAGTATTCTTTCTATGGAACTTGCTTAGGAAGGGGATACAGAGGGAAAAAAAGATTTTGTCTTTACTTCTGAAAAGCTCTTCAAAACTCCCAACATTGTAAACTCAGTTGCAGCCCCATTCATGATTTTCTCCTTCTTGCTACTAAATTTAGGTCTGCTTTAAGATGATGAAAACAATCCTAGGAAATCCAACAGATCTTGCGGCTTTTAGCTTGCATCAAACGAAGTAAATTTCATGTTTTTAATTGGGGAGCCCTGTCTGAACTTGGGATGCAGATCCGGTTTCGAAAAGGCTGGTAACCAGAGTAGAGTGAAATTTACATATGACAACCTTATAGATACCTCAGATATTGTTTCACTGCCAGTGAGCCTGTTCAGTACCTCGGTGAAGTTATCTGTCCCTTTTTACTGAATTTCTTTTCACTATTTCGAGTCATAATTATGCATTTAAATGCTGAGACAAGGGAAATCATTTATGATTTTCCTTTCATCATCTTCTTGGACTAGATGGGGGCAATCAAATATGAATTTCCTTTCACCATCTGTCTTATATTTTACTTTTTTAACACGAAGTGGGGGAAATCAGTTGTACCAAGTATACCAGGGATGATATCTGTGTAAAATTTGCAGTGGAGGTCTATCAACTTGCTTTGATTACCCCGGGCCAACCTTCTCTTAACTTTCAAAGCACCTTAGTCTGCAGGGAAAATGGGAAAGATTACTTCCAGGGGCCTTCCTTTGAGAAAGCCTCAATCCTTATAAACCTGTTAAGAAACCTAGGAGAGTCAGGATTAGCCTACGCATAACTTTGTTTAGTCAGAGAGTGAGGAGTTATGAGGATTGGCTTACCTTTTAAGATCTGTTTTCCAGCTTCCAAAGCTAAGATGTAATCTCTTCTCCCTCTGTGGGAAACCTGGAAAGATTCTTGGTTTTTTAAGAAAGAAAAACCGAGGGTAGAAAGGGGTGACAAAGAAAGAACTAGAAATAAAAAAATAGGGGTCATGGATTAAACCCAACTCTTGGAACCCTTTCTCGGAGACGTTTTACTCTCTCTGCTTATTTCAATTACCTCTTATCTTTATCTATGTGAAACTCTTAGGACCCAGAGTAAGAACTCGTTCTTTTAGTGACATGTCACACTTACGAGACCATCACCGCACTTTAGAGACCTTTGTTTGAAAAATAAACTACTCTGGAATTTACACCTTTTCCTTACCATTTTCGTTCTCTTTTAAAATAACGGAAAATATTTTCTATCACCTGTTTTCGGCAAATTTATATTCCGATATATGGTCGTCTATTTTCTCCTTTAGCTTGTTTGGGATGCAAGCCGAGATCCTATAAGGGAACAATACAAAGAGTATCAAGGCTTTAAAAGAATTGAATGCATTGAAAATTTTGTATTCCTACTTCTAGAAAAACATTAACCTATTTTATTTTTGACGAAAGTAGACTTACCAAAGAAAATTATGAAATAAAAAAGAAAACACAAACTTGTATATACAGTGGGAATTTTGGGAACCAATTATTTCGTATAGTTTTTTAAATAATGCCTGTTGACAGGGGAGTTGAGGATTTCACCGTCCAAATTCTCTAACAGAAACAAATTTTTTCCTTCAGGAGCTGTAACCTTGAATGGTTCGTACCAGATGTGATTGAATTTACCATTTTTTTCCAAGTCTTCCTTCCTAGCATCCCATTTTAAAACCAAATCATTGGGGATACATTCTTTGTCTTTGGCCTTACAATTGAAAAGCGCTTTCATGTTGTCTTGGTATTTTTGTAACCTTTCATCCACTTCAACTCTGTGTTGCTGGACTTCAATCAACTGATTTATTCTTCTTGTGACATGATTGGGTTATTCTTTCTCATCTTTCCAAAGTTTCATTATGGTAAGTGCTAGATTTATAGGTAATACTACGTCGGTCCCATACACCATTTGGAAACGGGAAGTGTCGATAGACTTTTTCGTGCCTATCCAATTTGCCCACAAAGCGTATTTCAAATGCACATGCCAAGATTTCTTGTTTTCTCTCAACACTTTCTTAATTATATTGATTAGGATTTTGTTTGAAGACTCAACCAGCCCATTTCCCTATGGGTAATATGTCGTGGAATGACTAAGCACGATATTGTAATTTTGGCAAAAACTGACCAGAGCCATAGATTTAAAGGCCTGGGCGTTATCTGTGACTCTCTTTTGGGGGCAGCCAAATCTAGACAAAATGTTCTCTTCTAAGAAATCTGTTACCATCGAATCCATAGCCCTTCTAGTTGGAATAGCCTCCACCCATTTGCTAAAGTAATTTGTAGTAGTCAGGATCCATTTATGTTGAGTGCTAGAATGAGGATTAATTTCACCTATGAAATCTAATCCCCATTGCTGAAAAGGGGCTTCTGTTTTGACTGAAACCAACGTCATCGCTGGGAGTTTATGCTTGCCTGCAAACAATTGGCAAGGGTTGTAGGCTCAGACCTTGCCGTTGACATCTAAGAAAATTTTGGGCCAATAATATCCTACCCTCAGGATGCTATAAGTCATTGCCCTCCAAGCATGATGTCCTCCACACACTCCTTCGTGAAATTGGCTTATGACCTTCTCTGTTTCTGATTCAACCAAACAAACCAACAAGAAGCCAAGTGGGTCCTTCCAATACAATTGTCTTTTGGATATGCAGTACTTGACTGCATGCATCTTCAACGTTCTGGCTTTAGATGGGGGTAAGTCACTCGGGCACTTCAAGGTCAACAGATAGGACACTATGTCTTTGTACCAATCTGATGAAACAAAATTCTCTTCAATTCTGATTTTAGTTATTTGTTCATCAATCTCGTTCATGTCCACACACTCTTCACTTCCTTGTAGGCCACTTATTTCGAGAGCTATGAAATTTGATTCAGCTAAGAGTTTATCCAAACCTTGTCCCTTTACTAGTCTCGTTGGTTTTATATCCAGGTCAAATTCTTGAATTTTGGCAAGCCACCGTCCTCTTTTTCCATCATTGTCGGATTGACCCAAAATGTCTTTTACAGAGATGGTGGGTATGTATGCAATTACCTTGGAATCCAACACATAGGTTTTGAAAGCCTTTAAAGCCTTCACCATAAAATATGCTTGTTTTTCCATTATATCATATCTGAGTTCAGCGTCTCTAAGACTTTTTCTAAAAAAGGCTATCGGTTGCTCAAAACCTTATTCATTTTTCTGGAGGAGTATCGAGGCAAGTGTGTGTTCAGAGGCGAATGAGAAAATAAGAAAATCCTTTAGATAATCAGGGCTTGCTAGTACGGGTAGAAAATTACAAAATAAGATTAATTCCATTCAAAATCAAGTGGTAGAGCTTGAAATCTTCCAAGCCCAGGTGTTGGAAATACATACAAAGATAGAAAAAGAGTAACAAGGAGTGTTCTTTAAGCTGGAATTTATTCAGAATTACTTTCGGGAAGCAAGTAAATCCTTAGATAGTATTCTCCTGAAAGAGAGAGAAGTGAAAGTAGCCATAGCAACTTTTCAAAAAGTAGTGTCTCTTTCAACAAAAGAGGAGGTCGGAGAGACTCAAAATTTACCTGTTTCAGAGCAGATTAAAGGTGATATAATACTCAAGGTATGGGAGGAAAACCTCACAGAAAATAAGAGAATAACCAGAGAGGTTAATGACGTCTATCAAGGAATTTTTGACCTTTTAGAGAAAGATTCATTGAACATTGGAAGAAACAACTGTCCAGGGTTGTTAGGAGAAATTAACATTGGTAAGCATCAGTTAAGATTCAAGGAGGATCTAGAAGAAATTCAGGTAGAGATCCCACAAATAAAGGTAATCAATGTCACCCAAATTGACAAATGGATAGTGATGCCGAACTTAAAGTTACAAACTATTAAGTTCACAAGAAAGATAATCAAAGACCATCTGCCTGAACTACAGAGAAAGTTCTTCCTATTTGAGGCAAAAGATATTCCAGAAGCTCCTAGAGTTTTGGTGCAGTTTCTGGGAAAATGTATTCGCTGTCTTAAAACAAAAGAAGGAAGTTCATCAAGGAAGACATGAAATACTGTTTTGGATATTTTCATCATTGAAATAATAAAGAAGTTAAAATAGAAATGTAAACGGTTCAACATTGCTCATTCATGTAGCCGTTAGTCTTCGGAAGTTAGTTAATTACCAACAAAAAAAAGTTTGGTCATCATGTATAAATATAATTTCACAAGACTGAGAATAGGCCTTTTTTTGTTTTTGGGGAGCCAATTGTATTAGAAGTTTTCCAATTTACAATGATATAGATAATGGAGAAGATATTCCGAATTCTGTCAACTTGAAGCTATGTGTTCCTTTACTCTGTTTTCAATATCTTTCAACATCTTTCTTTTCATGTCTTTCTAATGAATGATCATTTATAGTTTAACTAAAAATTCTATTATAGTTTGAATTTATTTGATTATCTAATCATTTACAATTTTTCCTCTGTGATTGCTATCAGCAGTTTCAAGACCTGTAGGTCATTTGGATGGTTATATTTTATACTTCATTAGAAATCTCGTTTTCTTTCCTTTTTCTATTATGATATGAGATTCTTTCATGATTAAAGACTCATATTTTTCGACAGCGTTACTTTTTATTATTATTTTACTATTCTCAAATTATTTCAAGTACAGAAAACAACCTCTATTGTTATTGTGTTATTATTTTCAGTTCCAAAATTCCTTTTCTATTTCATCCCTCAAAACTGAAGCAAAAAATCTTTAAACATTTTATAATTCTATAAAATTTTACTCCCCATGACTGTCCCAAATAATAGACAGCCTAACATAGAACTTGGCCTTCAAGATCAAACTAGCATTGCTTTGAACTTTTTTAATACTATCCTGCAAACAATAACTACCCGGGTCAAATTAGAATGCCCATGGGTAGTTATCGAGAGAGACATCAACATCCAAGAGAAATGGGAAGCTAGACAGAGACAGTTGAGAAATAGACTCTGATTTACCCTTCACAATTGATTCTTACCCCTTAATTCTTTTTATATTTTCGGATTCCTTTACGGTATACTTTAGAGCCTTAAAGTATAAACTCAGGAAAAACAACATGCTGATAGAAAATTGTATGTGGCATAGCTCAGTTGGATATTGGGTATGTTACATTATGTTTCGTAGAGAGAACATAAGAGTTCTTTGGCATAGCGTGGCCTGACATCGATGGATGGGGACATTACAAAATGGTTTCAAAGCTAAGTAAAGCATCTGAGTAGTGGCATGGCCCGACCTATTGGTGGCTGGGGATGTTATAGTTGCATAAATAATTCATGTACAAAAACATCATGTCGAACTTATGAAATGTAAAGAAGTATTGAAAAGACACAATGCATAAGTATAAACACAAAATGATGCAACATATTTTTAAATTTTGGATCCTTCTTCATATCTTATCTTCAGATCTTTCTCAGTTACAACCTTAGAAATACAAAGTAGTTCTTCGTTACAGACTCTTGGATCTGGAACCATGTCGCATAGATATAATTCCCAAAATGGTGTACAGATTACATTACAGAAGTCAAAACCCAACTTCTCAACAATATACAACAATAATTATGACAGAACCTAACAAAAAGGGCATAACCAAAACCTTTTACAATCATACTCATCCCTATATATAAGCTAAGTTGTGTCTTTTAGATTTGTATTGCATGTTTTCTTGTTCTGTTGCAACTATTTTTGCTTTGTTGGCGTTGCGTTGTCCTTTTCACAACTGATTTTTGTTACTTCTCCTTGCTTTGTTGTTCAAATTTTTCTGTAGCTTGTGAAACTCGTACTAGGCCAAAACAAAGGGCCCAACAGGCTCCAACCACAAGCCTTGACTCTCCCTCGAGTCAAGTACTTGGCTCTTTCACAACTTCTAGGAGAAACTGTTGTTTTCCCTTGTCCTCCTTTTCCTATTTCCTTTTCTCTTATGCTTGCGCTTTCTCTTCTTTTGTCTCTTTAAATGAAGGGCCCAACTCTGGGACCAACTCCAAGGCCCACTTCTTAACTTCTTGAAAACTCCCAACTTTATTTTGCCATTTCCTGGCAAGGAGTGACGCCTCTACTATGAACTGTTGGGTCGCATCCGTAATACATCCCTTGGGATTGGATGCAACCAATGAGTTCCATTCAGAATTTGTTGTTGCGTCGACTTGATAAATTTGCATATAAATTTTCTGAATGACAGACCGAAAGTCACACAATATCATTGCTCACTTTCTGAATCTAATCAACTTCTGTTGTTTCTCCAGCGGATCCATCATAGCCGCAACTTCTTCATTCAACACCTAGATTCTAGTGCACACATCCTCTAGGTTCTGGTTGCACCTAGAGATGATGCCCATCCAATCGATGACTTCTATGGAAATCTATTTGCACTCAGTTGTGCGCTTGTGTAGTGTTGCTCGGGAATTGTTTTCTTCCAGCATTATCTTCTCCATCTACACCTGCAGCTTCTGAGGATGATTATCTGCTTCTTGCTGAGTTTTCCGCAACTGCACTTCCAAATGCTCAGCGCGAATGGCCAATTATGACCATGCTCCTTGGAGTAGTCCAATCTAATGCTTAGGCTCTCCTGCATCCCTGGCTTTGAGTAGTTGGGGTGAAACCTTTTGGATTTCGGTCGGGCTTCAACAAGCCTTTCCCAAACTCTTTCTATTTTGTGCTCAACCTTGATCTTTGCATGTTCTTATTTTTTGTTGCATTCTTGTGCAAGGAAGTCTTCTTCCCTTGTGACCTTGACAAAC
The DNA here is from genome assembly GCA_009831015.1 of Picea engelmannii. Lineage (NCBI taxonomy): Eukaryota > Viridiplantae > Streptophyta > Pinopsida > Pinales > Pinaceae > Picea > Picea engelmannii. The sequence continues at coordinate 99,286 of ML786251.1, read as the reverse complement.
ATATCGACATGTTGGAGAATCTTCTCTAGTTGATCAATTGATGCTCTGATCATTCCAACTAAGTGTGTTGCTGGCCACTGTGCAAGGTTAGTGGAAGACAGGTCTGTGTCCTTGGGTGCTCAGGTCTGTAATGGAAGTCCATTGGTCATTGAATGTTCTGAGGGGGTCTCTACCTCCTCCTCTCATGTCGATGGTCCTGGTGCAAGCCTCAACCTCAAAGTTGATGGAAGAACTGTCATAAATTTTGTTTTGGCCAGATAGAGTTGTAATAGCTCTGTGCATTGCTGAGGGTTTTGGAGAACCAACTCCATTTGTTCCTACGGGGATGTTGCACTCTGCCCAGAGGTTGACTCTGGTTCCTTCTAAACCTCTGGTAGTTCCTTCTCTTTGTGTGGCTTTGCTTTGGTAGCTGTGCTTCCCAGGTCACCCTCAACCTTAGAAATTGAGGAAATGTGTTGGGGAATTTGAGCTTGCGGATCCTCTACCATTTGAGTGTCCTTATGCTACAAAAAAGGCACAATATGCTAGTTCTGGGCATCAGGGTTCAGACCAATCAGATACAGTCTCTGCTTCGGTACTTCTAGATTTGGACCAAAGAGTTCTGGTCTCTGCTCAGGTAACTTTGGGATTGTTTCTAGAATGTCATATACCCACTAAGAAAATCAAACTTTTTCATTGATTTCTCAACGATCAAAATCCCTGAAGTCCTACAGGGCTTAGCACAGGATAGATCTTTCCTTTTTCCACCTCCATGTGGTTGTAGTTCATGACTATGGGCCAAATCAGCACGACGTCTTTTCACACTTCACGACTTAGTGCTACCGGAACATCGAGTTGCTCGACTTTGCAAACCCCGAAGATTGAAATAGAAAAATGCCGAACCCTGACGGGGCTAGTGAGGGGCAAGTTTCTCTCTTGGGGTCTTGTCTATGTGACCCTATACTGTGTCCATGCGCTTAAGCCAGTCAAGAGCTTATCATCTTTTCACGATTTGGGGAATCGAGATATACAACTTCTACCTTTCCCCATTCAAATCCCCGAAACTTCTGAGGTCTCCAAAGTTTCCCTCCAAAGGGAGATTGACGGCCATAAGCCTCCCCTGATCCAACGGTATGGATCCTTTTAGGGTTTCGGTACTTGGGAGTTCGAAATGCAATGACTCCAAGACTCTTCATCATTCAAATCTCCGAATTCCGATATGGAAAGTCGTGTAAGAGATTGATGGATCTTAGGAGCGTGGATCCAATGGTCCACGGGATTTTGGGTATCGGGATTTCGTGACTGGTGAAGGCAAGGTTTCTTGCCTTTTGGTTCCCCAGATGCCGAAACACCGAAACGTCGACCGGTAGCCACGTGTCCCATCGATGGATGGCGGTGACCCTCAACCAAGATCGACGGTCATGGTCTTTTTGGGATGATCAACAGTCATGATCAAATCCTATCTTTTCTCAATCTTAATCACACCTCACGCCATTTCGAGGCTTTGGTGATCAGAATTTCGTGACTCGCGAAGACAAGGGTTCTTTGCCCTTTTTTTTCCTGGGTGCCGAAACGTCGAAGCACTTACCAATGGCCACGTGTGCTCTATATATGGACAGTCCAGACACTTCCATGGACCATGGGGTCTATGGTCCCGATTCCTTCATCTCTTGCAAGGGAAAAAGGGGGTCGTGGCATTAATGCTTGTGTCTCTTTCTTAAATCAAACGGTCATTACAGACCTTGGGATCCTCCGAAGGGATCCTGTTCTTGCATTGCTTGCAAAGGCAGAGAGGGGTTGAGGAATTATCATCCATGTGTCTTCCCTCAGATTAACGGTCCTCATTGTTTCACGATTTCGCGACTTGTGACCCCCAGAGATGCAAATCCTTTGTCAACTCAAATCCCCGGTATCCGAAATACCGATGGACTCTCGATCTCCACCACGTGTCCTTCATGGATGGACGGTCTAGATCTATATCGGGACTTTCACCATGGGGTGTCCCGATCCCTTGTCATAAGGACTCCCAGAATCCTGAATTTCAAATCCCTGATACTGACTCCTCTCTCGGGACTTTCGCCCTTGTTCACGAGGGCTTAACCCTCATGCATCTCTTAACAGATCCAACGACTCTTAGGTTTTCAAGCCGAGATCTGACAGCTCAGACAACTTCCAAACTTGTGCATTCTCCCACGACTTCCTGGACGTGGAAAAATCAACGGTCCAGATGTTCTCATGGACCTTGGGGATCTACGATCCCGATTTCCTCGCTATTCATGAAGATAGAGGAAAAGGGGCAAGGTATGTAATGCCCTTTCTTCTTTCGTCAATCTAACGGTCGCGAATGACCATGGATCTTCCGACGGGATCTCGTCCGTCGATTGATACTTATCCCTACGTTGCTACTTTGGGATTTTAAGAGGGTCATTCCTCCTCATACTGGGTTGTTAATACTTGCACATTCAAGTCCTTTTTCCAGGTTCTTGGTAAACCTTTCCAAGGAGGGAATCTCTGTGAAGAGATCTATTCCAGGGCATTCTTGGAGACAGATAAGGGGAAAAAAATTCCCGAGAACGGACTGGAAGTCTGACTTGGTTCAACTTATGCATAATTAAATTCATTTATCAACATAAGCAATGCATGGTTTTTATGTTATAAGCATACATCTACCATTTCTTATAAAAACACTGCACAAACATTCTTATACTGTAATTGTTCACAATTTCATAGTTTATGAGCATATATGTCAACATATGAATTTCAAGATGCAATATGTAAAACACTTATTAGAAATAACACCAGAAGTGAGTGCAACTGCTGAGAGGGGTGCTCGTTTCCACCCAACCGTAGGCTCGACGACTCCTAGCGGATTTACCACTAGCCACCCCCGAGCTGAGACCACGATGCTGTGAGACTGTGTCTCTATTTTCCAGTGACCGGTAGCAAAGGTTACTCTCCTTCCTCTCTGCTATCACCCACTCTGCATATAGCCAGAGTTCTCTTTCTCCCCTCGCTTCTGCCCCCAATCGCTTCTCCCCCCACGCCTTATCCTCTTGCGAGGTTGCGTGTGGCGCAATTTCCCTCATGCTGGTCAGGCTTGATGGCTCTACGGATGGGAGGTTCACCTCCCCATCCCTCATTAACTCCTAAGGAGCCATCCACCTACCAGCTTGTGAGACATTTAATTTGGGGGCCGGCGAGCCGCTTTTGGTTCTCCGGGCCAGTGGAGTCCAAATACGGTATTGATTTTCGGTGGAAGTTAACACCACCTTTCCAGGTGCCTTCCACCACCTTTCTGTAGCCATTGTGGTCTCTTTTTCAGCATATCCCCTCTCAGTAGTCCTGCAATATAAATTCATAATATTATTCACATTCATCGACGTTTTCCACAAGGTCCATTCACATCACATATTCACATTTCTGAGTTTTCCACAGTTCTTGGCCAGTCCAATTATTTTTACAAACTGGGGGAAACAGGTTGTTACAATTCCATCCCCCTTAAAGGAACATCGTCCTCAATGTTCTATATTTCAACATGTCATGCATGTTTAGATGCAAACAAAATCAGATATGCCTATTTCATGGCATCCTCCATTTCCCATGTAGCCTTATCTAGGCCAAAATGTTTCCACTGCACCTTGACCTGTGCAATGGTTCGGTTCCAGGGCAGGGTTTCCTTTCTGTCCAATATGCATTGGGGTTCTGGTAGAAATTCTCCCTCCAGTTCCACCTAGATCACATACCAATCAATTATATGATTAGCATCATGTACATATTTCTTCAGTAATGAAACATGGAAAACATTATGTGCTTTTATTGTGGGAGGAAGTGCTAGCCGATAGGCTACAGGTTCCACTCTATCTAGAACCTCAAAGGGTCCACAATACCGAGGTTCCAACTTGGCACAAGCTCCCATTTTCAGGGAACTCCTTCTAGGCTTAATTCTGAGATATACATGGTCTCCCATTTTGAACTCTCTTGGAGTTCTCTTTTGGTCGGCATAACTTTTCTGTCGGTTCCGAGTGACCTTTAGATTTTGCTTTATCTGAGTCACTTGTTGTTCCATTTCTTTCAACATATCGGGTCCAATAGAAATCCTGTTTACAGGGTTACTCCAACTGACTGGAGTATTACACGACCTACCATAGAGGACCTCGAAGGGACTCATCTTTAAGGATGCTTGGTAGCCGTTGTTGTAGGCAAATTCTACCAATGGCAGGTAGTCTTCCCATTTTCTGGGTTGATGCATTACATGCATCCTTAACATATCCTCTAATATTTGATTCACTCTTTCTGTCTGTCTGTCGATTTGAGGGTGATAGGCAGTGCTAAACAACAATTTGGTCTCTAAACCATCCATAAGTGATTTCCAAAAATTGGAAGTAAATTTTGTGTCTCTGTCAGACACTATCTCTTTCGACATACCGTGTAGTCTGAATACCTCTTTCATGAATACCTGGGCGATATCTATCACCTTGCAGGTCAATTTGACGGGGATGAAATGAGAATACTTGCTTAGTTTATCCACCACTACCATAATGGTGTCATTTTGTTTGGTTGAAGTTGGAAATCGAGTGATAAAATCCATGGAGATGGTTTCCCATTTCCATTCTGGGATGGGTAAAGGTTGCAATAGTCCTACTAGGTGTCGATGTTTTGCTTTAATCTGTTGGCACTCTATGCATTTGGCTAAGTACTTGGCTATGTCTTTCTTCATTCCAGGCCAATAAAATTGTCTCCTAGTGGCAGTGATCATTTTTTGGTATCCTGGATGACCGGAATAGGGTCTTTTATGTAGTTCATCCAGTATGAACCTCTTCAAGTCGTCACAATTTAGAATGTACAGTCTATCTCTGTAAGTGAGAAGACCTCCTTCGGTCATCTGGTAGCCTTCATATTTTACTCCAGCGGGTTCTTGCTATAGGTATAGGGTCACAGTCTGAATGAAGGGATCTGTCTCTTGTGCATTTTTGATTCTGTTCTTGACATCTGTCTCGCAGGTACTCACCGCTACCAGTTGAATTGTTCTCATGCTTCTGCTAAGAGCATCGACCATCCTATTTTCTTTCCCTTTAATGTGTTTGATTTCAAAATCAAATTCGCTAAGGAGATCCATACATATAGCTTGTCTGTCATTGAGCTTTGGTTGGTCAAACAAATATCGCAATCCACAATGATCTGTCATAAGTACAAATTTTCTTCCCAAGAGGTAATGCCTCCACATTTTCAAGGCATGCACTATGGCAGCCAGTTCTAGATCATGAGTCACATAGTTG
>ML786251.1:72317-93546 GCA_009831015.1 Picea engelmannii | reverse complement strand
TTATGGATGTCTTCACCCTTGATTCGGACTTGATGGTATCCCGACCTCAAGTCAATCTTTGAGAAAATAGACACACCTCCCAACTGATTGAATAGATCATCGATCCTGGGCAAGGGGTACTTGTTCTTTATGGTTACTTTATTGAGTTGTCTATAATCTATACACAATCTAAGGGTGCCATCCTTCTTTTTCACAAATAGGACTGGTGCTCCCCATGGGGACACGCTGGGTCAAATATAACCCTTATCCATCATTTCTTTCAATTGCAATTTGAGTTCAACTAACTCAGGTGTGCTCATCCGGTAGGGTGTCTTAGACACCAACACTGCTCTTGGTGCAAGCTCAATCGAGAAGTCAATTTATCTTCTCAGAGGTAGACCCAATACCTCTTCCAGAAACACATCTCTGTATTCTCTCAGGATAGGGCGATCATCAGGGCTTGGTTTATCACCTTTGATTGTTTTCAACACCTGTATTGCATATAGGGGACATCCTTTTTGGCAATACTTTCTCATTTGCAGGGCTGATATTTGCCTCACTGAGACAGGTTTTTAGATTCCTTGAAGGGTTATCCTTTTTCCTTCTTTGCTCACACATTCTAAGGTTTTATGGTAACAGTCTAGTCTGGCTTTATGGGAGGCCATCTAGTCCATACCAATCAACAGATTGTATGATCCCAGGGGTAATATGTTAAGCGTTGCTTGGGTGGGGAATTCACCCAACATTAATTGGCAGGCTGATATAACCTCTGCTATCTTGCTTTTGGTGCCAGTGGCTAACTGTACCAACCATGGATTGGTTTGTTTTTGTGGCTGTAGTTTACACTTATCAACAACTCTAGGGGCTATATAACTCAAATTTGAACTAGGGTCAATCAAAACAGACATCAGATGGTTGAAAATCATACCTTCTATTTCCACCACTGAAGCTTGGTGGTCAGCTTGGTTATTATCCAAGGCTGCATAAATCTGCGACACACTCCTTGCAACATAATTGACTGTGGTAGCTTCCTGAATGTTATAAACTTTCCGACTATTTTGTTGTCGGTGTGGAAAGTCTCTCAGGATATTCTCTTCTCTGCAGCCCCAACATTTCAAAGGTTCTCTCTTTGGGTTATCAGTCTTTACTGGTATAGGTCCAGAAGTTTTATTTCCGTCCGATGAGGGAAAGTTCTACTGGAGTACACTCTGGGCTGGAAAGTTCATTCTAGGGTTCTTCTTGTAGTTCTTAAATCTTGAGGATTTGATCCCCTTTTTCTGAAATCTCGAACCACTCTTCTGTTTCTAGTCTCCACGAGACTCTGCTCGATGTCCATATTGTTCATGACAATATGTTGCCTTTCGAATAGTGTCTTCTAAGGTATTTTGCTCATCAAATTCAATTCTGTTCCATTATTCCTTGGGTATCTCACTGATGAAGTGTTTCACCTTCGCCTTCTCTGCTTTGATGTAGGGTACATATCTCAATAAGTTGAGAAATTTGGTGACATATTCCTCTGTAGTGAGTTGCCCCAGTTTGAGTTCATAAAACTCTTTAGCCTTCTCGTCGAAATATTTTTCTGACAAATACTTCTTCCAGAAGTATTTCTCAAACTGTTTCCAGGACAGGTCCTCCTCATGGACCCCTTTCACATTCTTAAGATCTTCCCACCAGATGGAAGATTTTCTATTTAGATTGAAAGTGGCCACCCGGACCTTCAAATTCTCTGAAAAATCATGGACTTTGAAATATTTATTCAGTCCAAGTAACCAGGCCTCGGCTTCCTCTCCCTTCTTTATCTCACCCTTGAAGGAGGGAGGTTTGGCCTTTCCGAATTCCTCAAATTTATGATCCTTGGAAGTCTTTTTCTTCTTTTGTTTTCTTCGAGAATAGGAACCGGTCCGACTGCTGGAAGAGCCTTCTGAGTTGCCAGCTTCCTTCTCAGAGGAATATTCTAACACTGGTCCTTTACCTATGGGGTGGACCTTCCTTGAGGTGCTCCTCTCAGTATGGCCATTGATATGACCATGTTTCTGCATCTCGGGTTCATGCTGCATTTGTTGCTGTAGGTCGGATAAGCTCTACAGTAAAGCTGCATTAATTTCAGTTTACTTTTCTTGTTCTTTCATCATCCTTTCATTGTCGGCCTTGCAGCTTTGCAATTAAACCATGCGACTCCTCACAATCTCAGCTAGATCTGCAGGGGTTCCTATTGCTCTTCTTTCGTCAGACTCTTCGTCTCAATTGTGGGAGCCTTCTCCCATCTCTTGGTGAGTCACCATTCTCTGCGTCTGTAAATTCCTGCGACTGATCGTCCGCTTGGGTGAAAAGACAAACGCTGGTTATTAGTCAAGAGTTAGATACATTTTTATAAGCTGTGCATAAATTCATAACTCTTTCACATGCATACACAGTCAGGTTCTTGTTTCCAGGTTTTGATCCTGGATAAGAGAGTTAAGTTAGTGGGTTACTCCTCTTAGGAGTGCTTCAAACGGAGCTTATGCACAACTCGTACATGAGCCCAATCAGGCCGAGTGTTGTCACCATGCTCTAATACCACTTTTTCACATACCCACTACAAAAATCAAAATTTTTTGTTGATTTCTCAACGATCAGAATCCCAAAGTCCTACGGGGCTTAGCACATGCTAGCTCTTTCCTTTTTCCACCTCCATGTGGTTGTAGTTCACAACTATGGGCCGAATCAACACGGCATCTTTTCGCACTTCGCGACTCAGTGATAACGGAACATCGCGTCCCTTGACTCTGCAAACCTCGAAGATTGAAACAGCGAAACGCCGAATCCCGACGAGGCTAGTGAGGGGCAAGTTTCTCTCTTGGGGTCTTGTCTACGTGACCCTATACTGTGTCCACGCGCTTAAGCCAGCCAAGAGCTTATCGAATTTTCACAATTCGAGGACTTGCGATACACAACTTTTACCTTTCGCCATTCAAATCCCCGAAACTTTTGAGGTCTCCAAAGTTTCCCTCCAAAGGGAGATCGACGACCGTAAGCCTCTTCTGATCCAACAATATGGATCCTTTCAGGGTTTTGGTACTCGAGAGTTTGAAATGAAATGACTCCAAGACTCTTCGTCATTCAAATCTTCGAATTCCAATATGGAAAGTCGTGTAAGAGATCGGTGACTCTTAGGAGCGTGGATCCAACGATCCACAGGATTTTGGGTATTGATATTTCATGACTCGTGAAGGAAAGGTTTCTTGCCTTTTGGTTCCCTGGATGCCGAAACGCCGAAACGTCGACCGACAACCATGTGTCCCATCGATGGATGGTGACAACCCTCAACCAAGATCAACGATTGTGGTCTTTTTGGGATGATCAACGGTCACGATAAAATCCCAACTTTTCTCAATCTTAATCACACCTCATGCCATTTCGAGGCTTCGGTGATCAGAATTCGTGATTCACGAAGACAAGGGTTCTTTGCCCTTTTGTTTCCCGGATGCCGAAACGCGGAAGCGCTTACCAGCGGCCACGTGTGCTCTATATATGGACGGTCCAAGCACTTCCATGGACCATGGGGTCCATGGTCCCGATTCCTTCATCTCTTGCAAGGGAAAAAGGGGTTCATGGCATTAATGCCTGCGTCTCTTTCTTAAATCAAATGGTCATTACAGACCCTAGGATCCTCCGAAGGGATCCTGTTCATGCAATTCTTGCAAAGGTGGAGAGGGGTCAAGGAATTATCATCCACATGTCCTCCCTCAGATGAACGGTCCTCATTGTTTCGCGATTTCACGACTTGTGACCTCCAGTGACGCAAATCCTTTGTCAACTCGAATCCCTGGTATCCGAAATACCGATGGATTCTCAATCTTTTCCATGTGTCCTTCACGAATGGACGGTCTAGATCTATATCAGGACTTTCACCATGGGGTGTCCCTATCCCTTGTCATCAGGACTCCCGAAATCCTGAATTCTGAATCCTCGATACCGACTCCTCTCTCGGGACTTTCACCCTTGTTCATGAGGGCTTAACCCTCATGCATCTCTTAACAGATCCAACGATTGTCAGATTTTCCAGTTGAGATCTGATGGCTCAGACAGGTTCTAAACTTGTGCATTCTCCCATGACTTCCTAGACGTGGAAAAATCAACGATCCATATGTCCTCATGGACCTTGGGGATCTACGATCCTGATTTCCTCGCTATTCATGAAGATAGAGGAAAAGGGGCAAGGTATGTAACGCCCTTGTTTCTTTCATCAATCCAACAATCATGAATGACCATGGATCTTTCTACGGGATCTCGTCCGTCGATCGATACTTATCCCTACGCTACTACTTCGGGATTTTAAGAGGGTCATTCCTCCTCGTACAGGGTTGTTAAGACTTGCACATTCAAGTCCTTTTTCTGAGTTCTTGGTAAACCTTTCCAAGGAGGGAATCTCTGTGAAGAGATCTATTCTGGGGCATTCCTGGAGACAGATAAGGGGAAACAAATTCCTGAGAATGGACTGGAAGTCTGACTTGGTTCAACTTATGCATAATTAAGTTCATTTATCAACATAAGCCATGCGTTTTTTTTTGTGTTATAAGCATACATTTACCATTTCTTATCAAAACACTGCACAAACATTCTTATACTATAATTGTTCACAATTTCACAGTTTATGAGCATATATGTCAGCATATGAATTTCAAGATGCAATATGTAAAACACTTATTAGAAATAACACTAGAAGTGAGTGCAATTGCTGAGAAGGGTGCTCGTTTCCACCCAACCGTAGGCTCAGTGACTCCTAGCGGATTTACCACTAGCCACCCTCAAGCTAAGACCACGATGCTGTGAGACTGCGTCTCTGTTTGCTAGTGACCAGGAGTGAAGGTTACTCTCCTTCCTCTCTGCTATCACCCACTCTGCATATAGCCAGAGTTCTCTCTCTCCCCTCGTGTCTGCCCCTAATCGCTTCTCCCCCCACACCTTATCCTCTTACAAGGTTGCGTGTGGCATGATTTCCTTTGCGCTGGTTAGGCCCGACGACTCTATGAATGGGTGGTTCACCTCCCCATCCCTCATTAACTCCTAAGGAGACATCCACCTACCATCCTGCGAGACATTTAACTCGGGGAACAATGAGCCGCTTTTGGTTCTCCGGGCCAGTGGAGTCCAAATACGGTATTGATTTTCGGTGGAAGTTAACACCACCTTTCCAGGTGCCTTCCACTGCCTTTCTGCAGCCATCGTGGTCTCTTTTTCAGCATATCCCCTCTCAGCATTCCTGCAATATAAATTCATAATATTATTCACATTCATCGTCCTTTTCCACAAGGTCCATTCACATTACATATTCACATTTCTGAGTTTTCCACAGTTCTTGGCCAGTCCAATTATTTTTACGAACTGGGGGAAACATGGTGTTACATAGAAGTTCTGTCTCTAGATGTTCTAGGGGGTCGAGATGCATCATCTATGGATTAGTAGTTTGGGCTGGACTGGTTGTTTTTGTGGGTGGAAATTAGGGTTGTGGTGGTGATGGAGGGTGCTCAGTGATTATGGTGGATGGAAGGGTCTCAGGCTCAGGATCGTTCTGAATATGGATGATGGGGGCTGCATGGACCACTGAGTGATTGCGGGGAACGACGGATGAAAGGGCTTTGGGGTTCATAACTTTTCTCGGTGAGACCCCTATTCTAAAATTCTTATCCACTGGTTATATAATGAACGCAACACTCAAGATCTCGTTGACATCCTTACCTATCAATAGGGATTTCTCTGGAAGGTGTGAGAATATCGATAGTTTTCTTTTCTTCCACTCTAGTGGCTCTATCTCCTCCTCCTCTTCAGATTTTTTCTGTGTTGGAGCTTCTTTCTTCGGAACCTCTAAGCCTGAACACTATCCTACCCATGCTTATTTTCCTTTCTTCTTCAACAGCTCGGTAGACAAGATGTATTTCATCCCCAATTTGTGTGAGTTGTGCTTATTTCTAGGCCATGACATTACCTCTTTGTTGAAGGCCTCCTCATCTAAGTAGAATGGAAACATCCTTGAATGGAAGTCCTCCATGTTGGCATACCTTGGCCATACAGACGTATGGTGTCGGTTCATGCTAAAGGCGATGTTCCTCGTATTGAAATTGAGGATCTCCTGTGGGATGCACAACCTCTGCGTTGCATCAATGAGCCTGTTATACCACTTGGAGAACACTGTGTCGTTGAATGTTTTGTTCTCTGAGTCTGCCTTGGAATTCTAGGGTTCAAACATATTTACAAGGCACCCCTTTTCTGCTAGCGCCAAAGGTCTTCCAGCTGGTTGTGTCCACTTTAACATTGTGAACGCAAGCAACATGTATCCATAAGTGAAGGTGCCTCCCTTCTCCTTGGCTTCCTCAAAAGCCATGGGTAGTTCCTCTAATAGGTAACTATAGAAATTGAATACAACGCCATTGGTGAAAAAATCCGCTACCGATAATATATCAAACATGCATTCTCCTTTGTAATACGACCTCATGAATTTGCTGGCTATGATGTAGCAACCATTCCTAACTGTCTCTGGTAGTATCGGGTCGATTTTGGCTATGCGTCTCCCCCTCTGCATGTGAAACCTTTCATAGAGGTTGGTCTCTCCTTTTTTTTTCTATGCTTACTGGGACCTGAAATTCTTTAGACACGTCCTCACCGTCGAGGGATATTCTAGTAATTTGATGGATGTATTCAACGTGGATTGGATACCACCTATCCAACCAGAAAATTCTTTTATTCACACTATTGATTACGAACTTGGTGCATTGCGCAACTTCGCCAGTGGTACTGAACACTAGTAAGTCCCTAAGGTTCATGATTGTCAAGTTAAATAGGTTGATAAATTTGGGCTTTGGCATGAATTGCATGCCTCCCAACTCATCTCGATAAATACTCTAGAAAACGTCTATGTTCATCTAGGGGAGCAAGACTTGATCTGTTAAGTCGAGATCGAGGATATTGACCTACTCCACCTTCCCCTTGAGATCAACCATGACCTTGACTGGGGGGTCAGAGGGCTCATCTGGTACTACATATTTAGACATGGTGCTTCAGCTTCCTATAGCTCTCGACATTTTTCATTCTGGATATGAGAAAATTCCACGACAAAACAAGGATTTGGTGGTCACAACTACGGGTCTTAGGATTACACAGGATTGCTCGCTCTGCAAAATTTGAAACTCACTAAGTGCTTCTGGAAACAATGTATTCTACGACGTTTTCTTAGAAACTTATACCCAGTATTAGCTGGCAAGTTCAGTAATAAGTGTTGTTCATCATTACCCTATGGAAACAACTTGGATCTGAGTTGTCTGACGGGATGGGTTAACAGGGTAAATCCTATTGGGTGATTCTGGCATTTACTGTGCAAGTTGCACAGGGACGTGGTGGATTTCAAAACTTTCCATTTTACAGATGGGAGTATTTGTGCAAATACTGATGGCATATTCGTGTATTGCAGTTTTATGGCTTAACTAAATTCATATGGGGTACCATAATAGCAATAAAGGTTGTGACTAGATTGGGTTCGTGTGGCACATAGACTCAAATTGTGTTCGGATTTTCTCTCCCTCTGACCACAAAGGGGTCCCTGCCATATTAATGACTATCATTATTGGGTTCTTGAATTTTATGATCCTACAGTGTCGAGTAATCAGTTCTGCATCAAACAACACTTAGACAGAAAAATAAATGAACTACATGTCGTGGCGCAACACTACACACATCGACTTTATTAACTGAATTTACAAAAAATGCATAAAAACTCAAATCTAACTATTATACATGCTCCTACAGACTATAAAATAGTCCTTTTAGCTCAGTTACGAGACATATAGAGTTTTAGGCAAGTGCCATTCACCCATCCTGGCCGCAGCATACCATCTAGTTGTGCAAGTCTGACTACTCCAGAAGGTTGGATCTCTGCAACTATAAATGTTCCCAACCAATGAATGTGCAAATTGTTAGGATGCTTTTGGTATTGACTTTCATAGACTAGGACCTTGTCTCCTTGTGCAAATAGTTTAGTATTAATGTGTCTGTCACGCCAATATTTTTTCATTGATTTCTCAACTGACTGATGGAAGTCTGCTAAAAACATGGTCTCTTCAAGTTCTTGTAACTCCATGAGTCTTTGCACAACTAATTCTTCCTCCAACATATGTGTGATCTATGAATTGTACAAACTCTGAGTGATGAATTCTATAGGCATGACAACCTCTTTCCCATAAACTAATTGAAATGGCGTGTATCTACGAAGTTTCTTTGTGGTTGTCCTGTAAACCCATAGTATTGTTGGAACATTTTCATCCCAATCTTCCTGGTTTGCGAAACAGACCTTCATTAACCCTCTCTCCAGCATCTTGTTGAATGCTTCTACTGTTCCATTGGCTTGTGGGTGGTAGGGGTTGATTTTTTTATTTTGGATCAAGAACTTTGTTGTAATATTTTCTATAGTGCTACTAATAAAATGAGCTCCTTGATCACTGGTCAGACTCCTAGGAAATCCAAATCGAGTGATAATATTCTCAAAAATGAACCTAGCAACAGTATCGATCGAGTAGTCCTGTACAACTAATGCCCCAGCTCAACATGTAAGGTAGTCAGTGGAGGTAATAATGTACCTATTCTTTGAATTCTTAGCTGTGGGGTTGGTCAGTCCAATGAATTCAACCATCCACTTCTCAAATGTCTATAGATCTTGAACTGGTTGAAATAGTAATTCATCTCATCGTGATGGCTTACCGAATCTTTGAAAAACATCACATGATCTAGCATATACCTTTGCATCCTTGAAGAGAATTTCCCACCATATTCCATCTTGGAGGACTTTCTGTGCAGTGGCCTTTCCTTCCACATGACCTCCCACAACTCTATTGTGGCACTCCCATAGTATATCCTGTCATTCATGGTCTAAGACACATCTCCTGAGGATACTGTCTAGTCCCAATTTATAAAATTTCCCTGTAATTAACTGATAGTTCATTTCTCTAACCACCATATGACGTTTCTGGGCAAGATCCTGTACTTAAGAAGACTGATAAGTCTTCCAGGTACTCTAGTATGGCCTCAACCCGAAAAAGATCTGCATTTGGGAGTTGAACGTCAACTGCTTTGCCACTTTCCCCTGACTCTAATATAGACAGGCAATCAGGTCCTGCATTGCATCTTCCAGGATTAATAATCACTTCAAAAGAGAATTCCTGAAAGAGTAGCAAACATCTACAAATTCTCCCTTCCAACATAGGTTTGTTAACTAGATATTTCAATGTAGAATGATCAGTAAAGAACTTAAAATGAGAACCTAACAAATAATGTCTAAATTTTCACAAAGCATAAATCATAGCTAAGCCCTCCCTTTCTATCGGTGTGTAGTTTCATTCATCTTGTGATAGCTTCCTTCTTGCAAAATAGATAGGATGATCCATGACTCCATCTTCTGGTTGCGCTAAGACAACTCCTAAGGAAATGCCTAAAACATCTACGTGGACATGAAATTCATTTTCCCAATTTGGGAATATCAGAATAGGTGTTGTGTTGATATTCTCCTTTAGGGTCTCTAACGCTTTATCACATTCTGGGGTCCATTGGACATTTCATCCTTTTTCAATAGATTTTCCAGAGGTGCACTGATCTAGATTATTTTCGGCATGAAATGAGATCGGAGATATAATAAAGAAATGAACAAAGATATCATAGATATTCAATAATATAACATAAATGTATCAGATATGCAACCATAAACACATATATATAGTAATACACGATTTCTATTAATGAAAGAAATGTATAGAGACCGTAGAAATACAGAGTGAAAGACTCGCTAGAATGGTGGCATCTTATCTCTGAGAAGAGATGTGACAACTACTCACATTCGCAAGAAGATGATTACAATGAGGCTCTGAAGGACTTTTTACAATAAAAAGGAATTCCAAAAACCCTAAACATCCAAAAACCTAACCCTAGGAGATGAAGCGCCAAAAATTATGTGGGCCCCATTTGGGTAAGTTAGTACATCAACTTCCCGGGGTCATAACTTTTGCATACGATCTTTGTTTTAGGCATATGATAGCTTGTTGGAAAGGTATCATCAATGATATTCATTTTGGGGGCTCAACCATGCCTTTGGCTATCATTTAGAACCTTGATCTCGAAAAACCTGCATTTAGGCCCTCAAAATGGCCTCGGAAGTTAAAACCTGCTAAAAAGAGTAAATTGCCAAAATTGCCAGAAAACTATTTTGAGCTTGTCGGAAAAGGTGGGTGGCCACCAATATCCACCTGGATTAATCATCCCTCCTTAGGAAGCAATGGTCTCCATTGCGTTGAGTTCCCATGGGAGAGGGAAAAGCATTTGCTGGATTTGCATCTTGGTGAGCTACTTGTATTGTTGGAGACGTCGCACTGCTTAGTTTGTGGAATTCTGTCATGAACCTATTGAAGTTGAGGCTGTTCAAAAAGTCAAGCTACATGAGAGTAAGGTGTGAAAAAGGAATCTTTTCACTTTGCTGCAACCTTGTCGACCTGTTTCTGTTGGATAGAAGGTGCAAGGGGAAAGGCTGTAGTGGTTGTAGTGTCCTTTTGTTCCCCTTTTGAACAAATTGTGAAGAAGCTGAATTTTTCAGTATGAGATACTACCTTGCGACACTTTTTAGGTGGAACAATAGTTGGAACTACCTCTGGTATTCTGTAGAGATGACCCCCCAAAGTAACAATGACACTACGGGGTCGAGACTCATAAAAATCATGGCGTCTCCACATATATGGTTGGCCCAAGAGAACATCATAGACATCCAGTGGGGCAACATCAAATAATACCTCATCCTTGAAGGGTTGGATGTCATATGACAATTGACACTGTTGGCTGACACGAAGATCTCATCCTTGCCGAAGCCACCCAATGTTGTATGGTTGCGGGTTTGGTGTTGTCGACAATCCCAATTGTTTGACGACCTCTGCTGAGATGAGGTTTTTCTGGCTTCTGCTATCAAAAATAAAATTCAATAGGGTCCCCTTCACCCACATCTGTGAATGAAAAAGGCACTCCCCCTCTTTAGGATCTGTTGGTTCTTCTGGTTGAATTGTTGCAGTCGCGACAATAACCGTGGGGTATATGTCAATGATATGTCCTTTACCAGTATTTTTATAATCATATTCTGAATCAGGGTTCAGCTCCTTGTCTTTGATCTCGGCCACCAATGACTATTTTGAGTGACATTCATCGGTGTTGTGCTAGGGTATTTTGTGGAAATCACACCATTTTCTAGTGTCCTTCTTTGTCTTCCTGTTACCCTTCTTTTCCTGTGTCTTGGACTGGTTTTTGGGAGACTTTTTTTTAGGGTCGTCTTTGTCATAATTTGGTTGTTGCGGATTTGCAGACCCAAATTCCCATTTGTTTTGGTGCTTAAATTTCTGCTCAATTTTAACAACATATCGATAAGCAGCACTGAGTGATGAGATGTCCAGAAAATCCATTTCAGTCTGGATGTATCTGTGTAGATCCCCACGGTATTTCAAAACCAAATGTCACTCGGAGTCTTTGATACCCAGCTTGGTGTGCAAGGTATGGAAGGTATTGGTGAACTCCATAACTGCTTGGCCCATATCTTGCCGCAGTGTGGTCGATCTCATGTACTAATCCTCATAGTTGCCAACAGGGTAATATTGTTCCTTTACTACATCCACAAAAAAATCCCAAGTGTGATAGGCCCCATATATTCTAGACTCCTCTACGGAAATTTTCTTCCAGTAAGTTTCCCACCAATGTTTGACATGAGGGATAGATTTAAGGAGTGCGAAGGTGATCTTTTCTTTGTCGAAAAAATTGTGAACAAAGAAATAACCTTCTAGAAGAGTTAACCATTTTTCTAGGGCTTATGCATGTATCTGTCGTTCAAATACATGAATATCAAAATTAACTTGTACCTTGAAAGGTGAGGTGCCTCCAAAGTGGTCGCTTGATGAATATGCACCTGATGTTATCGACAAGCATTTAAGGATGAAAATTTCTCCATCATTTTGTCCCTTTGTTGTGTGAGAGCTTGCTCAAGCAACGGATTGATAGGATCGTTTGCTCCGTCATTTTTCTTTTCTTCCACCATTGAGGGTTTCTTGGGTGTGTGAGAGCGATTTTCTTCAAGAGAGACAAGATCAAGACCCAACTTGCTATACTCAGACCTCGTCAATGACATGCATTGAAAAACGATCAAGAGCAGCCTGCTCTGATACCACTGATCTGGATTATTTTCGACAAGAAATGAGATCGGAGATATAATAAATAAATGCATAGAGATATCACAGATATTCAATAATATAACATAAATGTATCAAAGACGCAACCATAAACACTGATATACAGTAATACATGATTTCTATTAATGAAAGAAATGTACAGAGACAGTAGAAATACAGAGTGAAAGACTCGCTAGAATGGTGGCAGCTTATCTCTGAGAAGAGATGTGACGGCTACTTGCATTCGCAAGAAGATGATTACAATGAGGCTCTGAAGGCCTTTTTACAATAAACAGGAATTCCAAAAACCCTAGACATCCAAAAATGTAACCCTAGGATATGAAGCACCAAAAGTCATGTGGGCCCCATTTGGGTAAGTTAGTACATCAACTTACCGGGGTCGTAACGTTTGCATACGATCTCCCGTTTAGGCATATGATAGCTCGTTGGAAAGGTATCGTCAAGGAGATTAATTTTGGGGGCTCAATCATGCCGTAATATATCATTGAGAAACTCGATCTCAAAAAACCTTCATTTGGGCCCTCAAAATGGCCCCAGAAGTTAAAACCTGCTAAAAATAGTAAATTGCCAAAATTGCTAGAAAACTGTTTTGAGCTTGTCGGAAAAGGTGGGTGGCCACTGATATCCACCTAGATTATACACTAATATTTGCATATCTTCTGATGAACCTGCGATAGTACCCTGTGTGTGCCAGTGTGGAGCGCAACTGCTTAACACTCGTAGGTGGTGACATGTTCACAATAATATCAACTTTGGTTGGGTCTACTAGTACTCCTTCTTGGCATACTATGTGGCCCAAAAATTTCCATGTGGTACACATAATATACACTTTCTGAGATTCAATGATATCTGGAATTCTCTACATTTGTCAAAGATCAGACGTAACATTGCTACAGGTTCCTTGAGAAGAATTTATATAATCTAATCATCCATATAAACTTATATAAAGTTCTGAATAAATTCTCTGAAAGTTGCTATTAAAATCCTAGAGAAAACTGCAGGGGTGTTCTTTAAGCTAAATGGCATCAAATTCTATGCAAAAGACCCCCATTTTGTTATGAATGTGGTTTTCTTTTTGTCCTCTTCAACAATCCTTACTTACTGGTACCTTGAAAAATCCATCTGTAAATGAGTATGATTCTTTCCCCACAACATGTTATAGAACCTCATCAATAAAAGGTGTTGGAAAAGGGTCATGCACACAAGCAAAGTTAAGGCTTCTATAGTCTGCATAGACCCTGATATCCACTGTGCCTTTCTTGCTCTGGATGACTATTGGGCTGACCCATTCTGCTTCTTCCACTGCAAAAATAAGTCCAGCTTCCCACATATTGTCTATATCCTTCTTAACCTTCTCTTTTAATCTAGGGTTAAGGCGGTATGGTCTCACAGGATTTGATACTGGTTTTAATTCAATTTTCATTTCTCCCATAACTCCTCTGATCCCTTTTAACTTTGAAAAGGTCTTTGGGAACAAATCCTCATATTCCCACAACAAACTTTTTATTTCTTGACTAGTTTGTTCATCCCAATAATCTCCCACCATAGCTATATTAGGTTTCTTTGTGGTCCCTATATTGACTTTGCACAACTTTAATGGGTGATTATAAGAGGTATCAGTCTGTCTGGGTATGATGTTCTGGATTTATCTGTTCCCTTTTGTCTCTTTAATGGATTGGTTTCTCAATTCCACTAAATCATCTGGGCTTTCTGAACCCCTGCCAATCTTATATCATTCTATAGGCTTCTTGTCTAAGGTTAGGTGAATATTAGTCTGAATTTCTGGGCTATGTTTTTCACATACCACTAGGTTTGATTTCTGATTATTATTGTATGTAAAAATAAATTCTTTAATTCTTTGCAGGACTACTTTAAGCTTAGGGTACTTACTTGTAAAGGATAAGTCCTTGCAAAAGTGATCTACCAACGTTTTCTAGTCGCTGGTATGTCTTCTAGTTTCTTCATGTATGAACCAAGATTTCGAGATTGGACCTAGTGAGTGGGGAAATACATGAACCCAGAAGCGAGAGGGTAATTCCACAACTTACCACTTTGTCACACACTGTTCAATCTATGCTCTAGGATCAAATTCTTCATTGAACAGTTGCACAACTTGGAAATCCTCCCTCATCTCTGATTCCAGTTACTCCTTATCCTGAAACCTATACTTGATATCTTGTTTCACATCATCCCAATTTCAGAGAAAGGCTTTGTGATTGGACCACCATCTGTAAGGGGTGTCCTAGAGGACTAAATCTAGTACTACGATCCTCTGACCCTCCACTACCTTTACTTCCATGTTGAGCAAAAAACTCTCAGGTCCTAAGGTGCCATCATATACTTGGTTTTCTCTAATCTCGGTCCCAACCCATCTAGTTGCCCTGATAGTTGCGCATCTTCTTGAGAATATTTCGTATGATCCTTGTTTCCAACTTTCAAATGCCTTTTATGAATCTTAGTCCATTGGTTGTATACTCCTCCAACCTACCAATCCATCAGCAGTAGGATTTATGTAATATTCTCTTGTTCCTATTGTTACAATGTACAATTAATCCAAGTCTTATCCCTCCATATTGTTGTTTGTCAGCTCTGTATATATGGGGCCTACATATGGATCCAAGGGTTGAACTACCTTGATTCCATCTACCTCAAATGTCATGCTGTGTTTATTTAGGTCAATCACTCCGTAGTTTTCATAGGCCCAATCAATCCTAAGTAGTGCAGAGTAAGGGTCCTTATCCCCCATGATCTCAATGACCTCAAAGTCATCTATAGTCTTCACTCTCACAATGTCTATTTTCACACTCTCCAATCTTCCTATTGGGAAAATAAAATACTGGTTGGCCATTCTTAGCTGGATTGGGGAGTATGTCAACTGGAGTTTTCCTAAGGCTTCCCAAGTATTTTTAGGCAGATTGTTCACATCGGATCCTAGATCCAACATGACATCCTTAATCTCAAATTCATCTAGTTGAGCTACTAGTTTGAACTCTCTTCCCATTCGTACTTTTCTTCTCTTCACTCACTGAGTACTCTTCTCAAGAAGATTAGTCCTTATTCCTTCTTCTATGGGTTCTTCATTCCCTAAAACTAGGTATAGTGTATTGCACAACTTTTTCATTAATTGGTCATTCCCAAGAATATTAGAGAATAATTGAAACCAAAGGTAGACTACATTTTGTGGTTGCTTAGGTTGTCTCAGTGTGACTACACGGTTTCTAGGTGCAGGGGATGAAGCATAGACTTGTGCAATATTAGGGTAAATAATAGGTTGTGGGGGTTTCTCTTGCATCTCAGGTATAGGGATATTTTGAAATACTTCTATGGTATTTTTAAGGAACAACTTTTGTTTCAGAGGATCATACGTGTCCTCCTTAAATGATGCCTTCTGGATCTGAGGTAAATTATCAGCATCAACCCTTGTCTTTGCAACTCCTCGGGTGACGATATTGAGGTTGGGAAATTGTCCTTTAATAACTCTCATGATTTATGAAATTATGAGGTTAGTTCCTCATTGACGTACCTAATCTTCCCATTTTGCAATCAGTTCAGGGGAATCTTTAGTTGTGTGCCCATTGGTTCTATAGTGACAACACCATGGTCGTTGTTAGGCTCCAATCTACTGATGTAAATTAGAGTGCAAATGATTTTCAATCTGGTGTTTGTAAGACTTAGAGGCACATTCAAAATATATGGATTTAGAGATAATTTTTATTCTTTAATGGGAATAAACCAAAACCTATTCTAAGGGTTGAATATGGAAGAGATGCTAAGATTCTATTCAAAATTCCTATTCATAGATCTCATAACAGTAATCAACAATTGTTTTCCTAAAGAGTATCAACAGTAAGCATTCAAGAGATGTCCGAACTAGTTCTAAGACTTATCAAATGCTAGAAGGACAAAAATATTATTCAAGAGATGCATTCATTGTCTTCTTTCATTCATTCATTAGCAACTATCATCAAATTAAATCAAAAGTACTGAAAGTGTAAATAACTCAAAAATCATTCATGACTATCTTAATGCTTGAAGGCAAACCACACATTGAATTTTTATTCAAGAAATCATTCACAAAATGAGTAAGGATTTGAAACATTAAGCATATGACTTAGCTATGGAATTCATATAACTACAACAAGATATGAATAAAACTCATCTACAACAAGATCTAATCTAAAACATGTATCAAAGATTACTTGAAAAGAACATAAAGAAAGCGTGTACTAGTTTGGCAAAGGGGGCCCTCCAATGCTTCACTTGTACACTTGAGTTGTCTCAGCTAAGAAATAGCTCCAACAACATTCATATCATCATATCATAGGCATTATCAGGAACAAAACGCAGAACTGATCTCAAGATTGCAAATTCCAAAGTTTCTTCATTCACATTCAAGGTTGTCATACTAGTTTATGCTTTAGAGTATTTATACAAGAGTTTTAAAACTTAAAATGCTAATAAATATCCTAAATATCATGATCAGATCCATAATATATTCTAGGAAGGTCGAATGCCTCCTTTAGATCCATAATATATGGCCAAATCCCACGAAAATCCAAAACTGTCCATGATTTAAGGCTAAAACATGGTATTTTCTGTTGAAGTGGCCCTATTTGACCAGCGTTGACCGAACATCTGGAAGGCTCAGATCTCAAAGATGATAGCTCATTATCCATCCTTGTACATCAAGGATCATGAACCGAGTCTTATATTTCTCCCAAGTGTCTTGCAAGTACACGAACTTAGGAGCAATTACGGGATTTAGTCAAATCCTGTAATTTCTGATAAATTTTCAATTTTAATGCCAAAATTTAGAAAACTCAATTCTTAAGCTAAAGAATGATAAATATACCTTGCATAAGATATTTTATGGAAAATATGGAATGAAATGAAGGCAAAATGGATGGATATAGAGGCAAAAGTGTATTTTATAGAGCAAAAAGGAAGCATAAAAATGTACTCAACATCTCCCCCAAGAGGAAGTCTTTGCATGTCCTCATGCACAAAAATGTCCCTGAACCTCTGTCATTGATCTTTTGCCACCTCTGCTGCCTGCAATAATGTTTCCACATTCACCTGAGCTGTATGAAGTGCTTTCATTCTTTGATATTTCTCTTTATATGCCTTTTTCTATTGAAACCACTTATAGGCTTGCTTGGAGATTAACTTGTTCTGTTTTTGAAGCTTCTTGTTGTTCTTCTTCAAAGTTTCATTCTCCTCCTGTGTTTTATGGCTTTGAGTCCTTAGCATTTCATTCTCTATTTTTATGTATCTTTCTAGGACTTCAATTTCCTTGATTTTTCTCTTCATTTTCCTTATTTTCTTATTTTTCCTATCAAGTTCAGATGTGGACCCACCAGCCACTTCTTCCATTTGAGGTTCTTCTTTCATGTCTTTAATTAATTGTTCCACATCTTCTCTCATTTGTTCATATGTGGAAGTTTCCTTTTCCTCAAAACCATCATTTCCCAATGATTGTGCCTCTAGAGTCTGAATATATGCATACTGTGCTTGTTGTGCTTCATCATCATTTTCTTGTATTTGGCCCCTTTGAACTTGTTGGCATTTCCTTGATTTTCTTTCATATGTGGTAAAAATCTTGTATTTTTCCTCATGTTCTTTCTCCTTTATCACCATACTTCTTGTTCTTCTCCTCCCCATAGGCGGTTTTGAGCTTGTTGCCTTGGGGTTCTGTACTTCTTCCTCATCATCAGTCACAACTAAAATTTGTTCCTCTTATTCTTCCTCCTTTATTGTTTCAAAACCATTTTCAATGATAAACTGTTGCCAAGTCAAATCTTGCTTTTGTAGTTCATATATAATGATCATTTTAATAAAACCACAGTGATATAAAATCTTTTTTGTGTTGCTTCCTTGTTTTTGGATAGCCTTAGCCATCTTAGAAAGGCTTTGTAATAAAAAATAAGGCATATTGATTTCACAGTCACCTTTTAAGTGTTGTAGCAGTTTAATGTGATATAGGTAGATGATGCTAAACCTTCCCTCACAAGTTATAAATTTCTATATGAGATATGCTAATTCATCCCAAGGATGAATCAACAAACTCCTTGGAATTCCCTTCTTCTAATTGACTGATGCTACCCTTGACCTAGAAATAAAATGTGCCCATGATTTATCTTTGAAATGCTTGGTTTTGAAATATCTTTCTCCTATTTGAGGAAGTCCAATGACATGTGCAATGCTATCTTCAGAGATCCTAATGGTAAGGTTTCCAACAATAGCCCTTTCCCCATCAAATGAGTGAGCAAATTCTAAAGAAATTTCTTCACAAGATCCATCAAATTTATCAAAGAAACCTATCCACTGTTTTTGCTCCAAAATTTGTATACAATCCCTGTGAATTTTTGATGTAATAAGCTTCCCTAGTTCACATCTAGACACCATACTTCCAAGTTTTCAAGAGAAAGACCCTAAAATATTTCCACTGTTTATAGAAAGGAGGTCTAAAAGTTTCAACCCTGCAATTATTTTGACCAAAATTTCTTAAACTTGCAGACTCTGTTTGGATTTAATTCTGTGCATGGTCTTAAATAAGATTTTCTGTTCAAAAGTGAAGGAAATCTCATATTTTTTTCAAATTCCTAAGCTATTCTCTATTCTTCAATCATAAAGATTTTTTTTTATGCAAGGGAATACCTGGTAATTTCGAAAAAATTCTCAGGCTTCTTGTTGAGTTCCATCTCAATTTTCCTTCTTACAGACGACCTCTGCTAAAAATGAACTGTCTTGTTTTCAAAATGTACCACAGGACGTTGAATTTTACACTTGGCTGTTCAATTATTTGAGTTCGAGCTTACCTTCAATGGCTGACTCCTATTTGAATACAACCTCTTGCCTTTGCTCACCACGTATCTCCTTCAAGCTCTGCGTTTTCTTCCACAGAACGAGAATGTTGTATGTTGACAGTGAAATTGTCAACATACAATTCATTTTTTATCAGAGAATTTCGGTATAGGAAGGCGTAGGAGAGAACAATTTGCTAGAGCGTAGGGATTTGGGATGGAACTGGCATGGTGAAACATAGCGTGCAATTTTGAAATGGAGGTAAGTGTACACAAGAGTGCGTCAACGGTTCGAGTCTGGGGAGCATGCAAGTGAGGCACAACAATATGAAAATCGTTTGAGTCGAAATCACTTTTATGAAGGGAGAAAAAAAATGTTGGAGACTTAAAACAAGGGTTTTTATCATTTAAAAAATGGGTTGTACAATGATCATAGCTGAAGGTGCTGCTATATTTGTACCTTTTTACTTCTCTCCTCGTTGCAATCATCATAAGAAATGGTTTATTTTT
Organism: Picea engelmannii; assembly: GCA_009831015.1. Classification (NCBI taxonomy): domain Eukaryota; kingdom Viridiplantae; phylum Streptophyta; class Pinopsida; order Pinales; family Pinaceae; genus Picea; species Picea engelmannii. The sequence goes on along the minus strand of ML786251.1, from coordinate 74,021 downwards.
TAAGAAAATGTGTTCACTTGCCTTATAACTCCCTAATTCATTTCCAACCTCTTCATCAAGCATGAACCCTTCTTCTTATGACCCCTTTTTAAATGTATATGCAAACAACCTTTAATCTATGCAACAACAATTCAGTCTGTGTATGCAACTTATGTCTTCAGAAACCGAGCATTTGACAGCTCAAAACAACCAATGTGTTTGTATTTGAAACCCGATCCTTCCTTATAACTCCTTTGGAAACCAAAATTGGTTCCTTTGAGTACCATTTTTAATGCTTTTGAGGATGAAAATGGAGTGATGAAAAGATGATGTAGGGGAAAGGAAAGATAGGATATTTATCATTGCTTAGCTTAGGAAGAATTTCTCAAATTTAAAACATTAAAAAGGAAAATATATACTAACTTGTTTTCTCATTGTGTTTTGCCTGACTGAAGCTGGATGGAATGTTGTTGTAAGTCCTCAATTTCCTCTTGTATTTCTTTTTCTTAGTATCTCAGGTCCCTCTACTGATTGGAATTGATTTTCTTCTCAAGTCTCTTGCTGATTGGAATTGATATTTTTCTCAGGTCCCTTTGCTAAATGGAATTGATATTTTTCTTAGGTCCCTCTACTGAATGGAATTGATATTTTCCTCAGGTCCCTCTACTGAATGGAATGGATACTTCTCTCAGGTCCCTCTGCTGAATGGAATGGATACTTTTCTCAGGTTCCTCTGTTGGATGAAATTCCTTTTTTAAATGCATGTTGTCATCTGTAGAAGGCTTGAAAGGTTTTCAAAATATATAGCTTATCCCCCTCAGCCTTATTTATTGACTTGTCCTCAAGTCTCATAGATAAGTATTTGTAAAACTTTTGAAGCTGAAAAATGAAACTAGAAGTTAATAATGAAGATTATTATATTTTTTTTGAAGAATTTTGGTTGGCCAATGTTACTTGGTTTTCCAATCAAAATTCGAGTTTATATTGTGCCAGTTTCCTGGATTTTCACAACTAAACTCCATTTTTTTTTCTCTTATATATATATATATATTTATTATTATTATTATTTAAGGAGAATGTGAAGGAGACACGTGATTCTGTCTCTCCAACATTTCCATCTCATTCTATTGAGATATCTGCTGCAGAAAGTCTTCCTTGTTTATAGGCTTATTGTAGAGCTTTAGCCTATGTCCATTGACTATGAATGAGCTTGCCTCATCGTCTATTGTTTGTAGTTTGACTGAGCCATTGTCATATACTTTTGTAATCTCATACAGACCAAGCCAATGAGTTGTAAATTTAGATTTGAAATCTTTGAATTTTGAATCAAATAACAAAGCCCAGTCTCCTTCTTTGAATTGTTTCTTCTTGATGTACTTATCATGCCAATGTGCCCTTTGTTGTTGTATCAAAGTGTTGTGTTCAACTGCTTCCTGTCTCATCTCATCCAATTGATTTAATTGCATGATCCTCTTTTTTTTTTCTTCAGAAAGATCTATTCCTAAATCAACTACTAGTTTAAATGTATGAATTTGAAATTCTATAGGTAACAAAACTTGCTTACCATAGACCAGCTGATAATGAGTGAACCCAATACTATTTTTATAGGTGATTTTGTATGCCCATAATGCTTCTTGAAGCTTGTCTGACCAATCTTTTCTATGTGTTTGGACTGTTTTGGTCATGATTGCTTCTAAAGTTTTGTTAGTAGATTCCACCTGTCCA
>ML786251.1:40846-63782 GCA_009831015.1 Picea engelmannii | reverse complement strand
ATGGAAATCGTCAGAATGCAACGAAACCAAAGCCAACCTGTGCGGAATGGCTCATAATGATGGAATATGATCATCAATGCAATATGGACCCCACAATGCCTCTCAAATACCCATGTACTCTCTCTAGCACCCATCTGGCTATTCTGGTCATCATAAATCTTTGCCCTGTGATGATGTCCCAAAGTGGGGACATTACATATTCCTTGTTCTACAATCGATGAAAGAATATGTTTTGGCCAACCAAGGTCTTCCATGGATCGATGGATGGCCTCCTAGATTAGATTTTGGTTGAAGGACTAGGAAATCTACTGGATACTCCCAGGAATCCAAAGAAACTATGATATCATCAAGTATACCTTTAGGAACTACTTTAGATCTATCAGCTAATTCTAGGACCGTAGTGGTTGGTCGAAGATTTTGCAGATTCAAATGTCTCATTGTCTCTAATGTCATCACATTGATAGCTGCTCCTAAGTCAATTAATGTTTTATAGATTAAAAAATTGTTGATTGTTATGGTTACCATTGGAATTCCCGGGTCAACATATTTTTCGATTGAAATGGTATTTAACATTAGGCCTGCTAGATTTCCAATTACATGAATTGTTGGTGGATCTCTCTTTATTTTGTTAATTTTCTTTGAACACAATTCCTTAATTGCTTTTGTATAGATTGGGATATCCTTAATAGATTGCAATAAAGGAATTTTCACACAGACATTTCTTAATTCATCTAAGACATCAAACTCAGGAAGAGAGATTGGTAATTTCTCTTTAACCAACCTTTTTGGAAAAGGAGGTGTTTGGATATTTGATGTTTTACTCTTCTGGATTTGATTGTCTATTGGTAGCTTTTCTGTGCTAGGAATCTCTTCTTTTTCGATTTGTTTTTCTATGATAGCAGGAGAATCCTTTGGTATAACTTTCCCAGACCTTAAGTGGATATTTTGAAGAGGAAGGATTGAGTATGATGGTCCTTCATCAATGTTATACATGGGTTTTTCCACTTTGTTATTAGGATTGGAGATTGGTTGGGATGGTAATTGAGTTGGTCTGGGTGGAAGTTGGTTAGATGGTAGCTAGAGTTGTTGTGGTTGGGTTAATTGTGGTGCAGGTTGTGATAACTGAAAATATGAATTTTGTGGTTGATTCTGCTAGAATTGTTGATAAGGAAAAGGTTGGTATGGTTGTTGATATGGCTGTTGGTATGGCTATTGGTATGGCTGATTTCCTTGAGCATACCCTCACCAACCTTGAGGAGGTTGGTTTTGGCTCTGCTGAGGAGGCCAATTTTTCCAAGGCATGGGTGCATTCCATGAATTTTGAATAGGATTTTGAAAATTCTAAGGAAATTGTTGAGAGAATTGAGGAGAAAATTTTTGAGACATACCTGTGAAACATCGCTGCCAAGGCTTCCTTGGTGCTAAGTAATAAAGAGATTCCATTCCTTGTCGTTCTTCTATGTGAGTAGCTTGTAATTCTTTTAACCTTGGACAATCATCAGTGACATGGTTATCTGTACATAATCCACAGACTTGAATTTTGTCTAAAGGACAATCTCTCGGTGCATGTTTTTTTCTACATTTAGGACAATAGATGGATAATACTTGATATTGTTCCTCTTGCTTCTTTTTATCTTTATATGTGTCAATTTGTGAACCGAATGTGTTCATAATATCAGTTTTAAGGTTCTCAAACAGATTCCCTAATTCTGATTTAGTAACACCATTGGAAATTGATTTAGTTGCCTTTGTCACAATATCTCTTTGTCCTCATCCTCTTTTAGCTTTTCCCCTTGAATATTTCTTACATAATTCATCAATTTTTGGGAAAGGAAGGTGAGAAATATCCCCTACCCCCATTAAATTAAGAGCATCCAAATTTTCATATGAAATTTCCTTCAAAAAGATAGTACGAATGACATCTAAATGAAGATTAGATTGCTTAGATTTGTGCATATTATAGAGAAATTTTTCTAGATATTCTTCTAAGATTTCATCTTCACTTTGAGACATTTTAAAGATATCTTCTTTAGAGTCTTTAGACTTACAATAGGGCTGCTATTTAGCGAGAATTTTTTTTTCATGTCATCCCAGTATACTATGGTTGCTTCTCCCAACCCCATGAACCATTTTAATGCATATCCTTTCAAAGTTGCAGGAAATAAATGAAGTTTTTGAGCATCATTGGTATATCCATATGTTCGACAAACGATGTCAAATTCAAACATGAAAGCATCAGGGTCTTCAGTAGACAAGCCAAAGAAATTTGGAAGAATAGAGGGAGGAATATTCTTCATTTTTATGTCATCTCCTAAAAGAGTTGGTGTATCAACTATAGGAAATGCAAATGTAGTATGTTCTTCTTCCTCCTCTTCATCATTTCCTCCTCCTCATGTCTCTTCTCAATGTGATTCTTTATCCTCTCGTTCTTTCCTTCCTCTTTCTTCATTTCTTTTCCTTTCTAATTCCCTTTCCATTCTCTTCCTTTCTTGTCTATCAACTTCTGATATTGCAAAGAAGTTTTCTGTTGTACAGTCAGATATTTCTATTGGAAAAAGAGGTTGTCCTATTTGTTCAAAAATAGTTTTCTTTTCTTTTTTCTTTCCTACATAAGATATTTCTTATTGTATTTGTTTCTTATTTACTTCATGAGCCAATAGAACTTGTCTTTCTATGAGAGTTAACCTTTGTCCTGAACGCTGTTTTTCTTCTAATTCTTCCAAAGTGATTTTTCCAGCAGTTGGTGTAGTAGATTCGTATTTTTCAATTGTAGATGTTCCTGCTCCTACAAATGGTTGATTAGTTTTGGAGGGGTTTTGTTTTAAAAATATGCCTTTATCATCCCTAAGTTTAGACATAAAGAAACATAACTTAAAATTAATTCTTTTATTTTATTTTATGTATATATGTCTTTTTTTTAATCCTATCTCTAAATGTGCCTCCCCGGAAATGACACCAAAATGTTAGGCTCCAATCTACTTATGTAAATTAGACTACAAATGATTGTCAATCTGGTGTTTGTAAGACTTAGAGGCACATCCAAAATATATGGATTTAGAGATAATTTTTATTCTTTAATGGGAATAAACCAAAACCTATTCTAAGGGATGAATATGGAAGAGATGCTAAGCTTCTGTTCAGAAGTCCTATTCATATATCTCATAACAATAATCAACAATTATTTTCCTAAAGAGTATCAACAATAAGCATTCAAGAGATGTTCGAACTAGTTCTAAGACTATCAAATGCTAGAAGGACAAAACTCTTATTCAAGAGATGCATTCATTGTCTTCTTTCATTCATTCATTAGAAACTATCATCAAATTAAATCAAAAGTACTGAAAGCATAAATAACTCAAAAAACATTCATGACTATCTTAACGCTTGAAGGCAAACCACACATTGAATTCTTACTAAAAAAATCATTCACAATATGAGTAAGGATTTGAAACATAGAGCATATGAATTAGCTATGGAATTCATCTAACTACAACAAGATATGAATAAAACTCATCTACAACAAGATCTAATCTAAAACATGTATCAAAGATTACTTGAAAAGAACATAAAGAAAGAGTGTACTAGTTTGGCAAAGGGGGCCCTCCAATGCTTCACTTGTACACTTGAGTTGTCTCATCTAAGAAAGAGCTACAACATCATTGATATCATCATATCATAGGCATTATCACAAACAAAATGTAGAACTGATCTCAAGATTGAAAATTCCAAAGTTTCTTCATTCACATTCAAGGTTGTCATACTAGTCTATGCTTTAGAGTATTTATACAAGAGCTTTAAAACTAAAAATGCTAATAAATCTCCTAAATATCATGATAAGATCCATAATATATTATAGGAAGGTTGAATTCCTCCTTCAGATCCATAATATATGGCCAATTCCCATGAAAATCCAAAATTGTCCACGATTTAAGGCTAAAATAGGGTATTTTCTGCTGAAGTGGCCCTATTTGACCAACATTGACCGGACATCTGGAAGGATCAGATCTCGAAGATGATAGCTCATTATCCATCCTTGTACATCAAGGATCACGACCCAAGTCTTAGATTTTTCCCAGGTGTCCTGCAAGTATATGAACCTAGGAGCAATTACAGGATTTAGTCAAATCCTGTAATTTCTTATAAATTTTCAATTTTAATGCCAAAATTTAGAAAACTCAATTCTTAAGATAAAGAATGATAAATATACCTTGCATAAGCTTTTTTATGAAAAATATGGAATGAAATGAAGGCAAAATGGATGGATATAGAGGAAAAAGTGTAGTTTATAGAGAAAAAAGGAAGCATAAAAATGTACTCAATAGTCGCCTCGGATGAGGACACTCTCTTGCCATATGGCCTTTCTCATCACAGTTGTAACATTTGATTGGACCTCTTCCCCCAGTTCTTCCTCCTCTGAAGTCTCCTTCGGCTCCACCTCCTCGACCTCTTCATAGTCCCTGAGGGTTTTCATTCACTCTGAATGTTTTTCAGTCCAACCTGTCTGCAAGTGCATCCAACACTCTACATTGATTGGTGGTGTGTGTGGTAGATGCACAAAAATCACAGTGTACAGTATTTGGTACTGTCGAATATTTATGCATAATGGGGCACTGTATTGGCCCATGCCCACGGATTCAAAAAATCTTACAATACTCAACTGCTGGTGCCTCCTGGCTTCGTAGAAAAGAATGATATGGAGTGGGGTTATGGAATAGTAAATTCATAGATACTTGCGCAACTCCTCCTGTGGGTCTTGGTGGGGGTCCCATCATATTCTAATGAGGTCCCATTCCCCTCATTCATGGACATTTGTTTACCAGATGTCCTTCTATGTAACATTCGGTACACCAGACTTGTGGTTGTCTTGGTCTCGATATTGTTAATTCTTGAATCTTTTCCATAAGCGTTGATATTTTCCCTTGTATTTGTGCCAAAATTGCATTTGTTGGGGGTCTGGTCACTCTCAGGCTCCCAAGATATCCCACCATGGCTTGAATCTTCATTGATTGTTCCAAGGCGTCTGTCAAAGTGGCTATCCGTTGTTGCATTAGCGGAATCCGTGTCAGAGGTATCAATCCTTGAATATACCATTCTCTTTGATGTTCCTCATGCATTGGATGTGCTAACCTCCCTATATAATCTTTAAATTTCTGGTTGTATTCCCAGGTTGATTCACCTTCCCTTTGTTGAATCTCGTGCAACTCATATAGAGCTTGTTGTTCTAACTAAGGTATCTTAAACTCAGCTATGAACCTTGTCCATACCTGGCCAAGTGTGAACACTTGACCTTGCATTCCTGGAACTCCTGGCTCAATAATCTTCATGTACCATTTCAGATGGTGAATTATCAAGGTAGTTTAGAACTCAACCAACTTATTCACATCTGAATTCCTTCTAGATATCCGGATTTCTTTGCACAAGAGCTAGTGTTGATGAACATATTCATCTCCCTTACCCCAGAATTATGGGTACCAAGCAATCAAACCTCCTACGTGATCAACCATTGATGATATTGTTGCTCCTATCAAAATGAAACCTAACGGTCTTTCTTGCGACCTAACAGGGGATCCCAATATCCTCCTTGTACTCACACTTCCTGGTTGTGACTGACTAACTAATTGTACTAGAATAGAATTAGCATAAGAGGGTAGTATCTAACTTACCACTTGTATAAAAGACACTTGGGGTATGGGCGATTCGAGGCTGGCGCCACTAACTTCGGGGTGGGTTTATTTGATCTGGGGGGTGTTGGGGATAAATATATGCACTATTAATTCCCACATTTAATTATCAACCGAGGCTCGTAAGCTTCGAGGTGTAGGTGCAGGAAATGCAGGATCAGAGCCTAGTCTAGCCTAATCTAAAGCTGACAAAACAATATTCAAAACCACACTACAACAAATTAACACTAAGGATTCATCATTGGGACGTAGGAATAACTTAGTTCTATAAATTTTTAGATCACAGTCTTTCATGCACTCTGGGTGATGTTCGTGTGATTAATTGTGAGTAGCTTACTTAAGTTTTCTGTCCTTCAATGATTATTTCCTATAGCGGATCCACACTTAAATGCAATAAAAGAAACAAGCAAATGGAAATGAAATTCACGATCGAAACTAACACCTTAGGAATAATTCCAATGAGGGAAGACCATATCTCACGAGTTAGACCTCTAATCTGTCCGTTGGTGTTTGAAGCTACAAACTTCCAATAGGAAGCCAAGAAAAATGAAATACTAAAACAAAACTGTGTGATCAACAATTTATTGTAAAGATCTATCCTAAAATGGGAGGATTAAATTCTATCCTACAAAATGATAACAAAAGCATTCATCAATACCAAAAACAAGAGAGGAAATTATTGTGAAAATAAGTGTAGACTAGTACAAAGCAATGCAAAACCAAAATTGACTAAGAACAAAAATAATTCTTAAAGCAATCCAAACTTAAACTGCAGAAATATTAAGCAAATGTAAAATCACACATCCTAAACTCAGAACCACTCATCAAATGAATACATCCATAAAGTAAAGCAAAAAGAAAGGGATGGAAAGGAAAAGAATGAATATGAGAAAAGAAAGTGGTTTTCTGTGTAATTGAGATATGAAGGAAACATTTAAACTCAATAACTAATACACAGAAAATGAGGAAGAGATGGCAATGATATGCTCTTGTAGTTAACTGATTATAATGTATAATCAAATTAACGACTAAGGAGCGAATTGTGTGAGGAAAGATGAGGTGAATCTAGAAGAAAAAGGTGATATATACAGAAAATGGAACAACTATGTTTTACACTATTTGGGACAGTGTAGAATAGGTGAATGGATATGTGAATTGGATAGTAGGTTTTGATGTGTGAGTAGGATGGAAAATCAATGGTGGAAAAGGATAGTTTCAAAGAGAGGTTTGAACAATTAAATAGATGGGAGTGAAGCATGGAAGCAACATAACATTTTCCACAATTAATTAAGCACAAAAACAGAGCATTGAAAGAATATGCAGAAATATAAGCAAATAGAAGTAATGGAAGGAGTACAGACTAAACTCAAAGCTTAAGAAGTGTAAGAATGTAATCAATTGAGAAATGTTATCTGAATCTAAATTCATCCATCTATTGCAACAACATAAAATTAACAAAACTTTAACTCAAATGATAACAAAACTAAAATTGACTTGTAATGAAATAAACACACAATGCAATGTTAATGTACCAAGAAAATAGAATATAGCAACACTTACCCACGCTGAGGGGCCCTTCCCAGGAGGTGAGTTTTTCTTGAATACAATCAGATCAAGCTAGAAGGATGCTCAATGTGGCAACAACAATCAATTCTTCATTGAGATCAAAAACTCGGTTTTTACATGGCTAACAACTCATTAAGGATTTCTCACAAGAATGAATCTTTCATTTACAAAATATTCATGAAACTCATGGATCTTTCTCATAGACCTATGAGGATTATTTATACATGAATAATCATTGAGGAGTGGATGGGACCGAATCCCAATGCTCAGATTTCAAAATTTACAATTTTAGATAAAATCCCCAAAAATCTGGGTTTTATTGTAATTTGGGTAGATCCGAGTTAGTCCCCCACCCATATCTTCCAAACCAATTCTATTTTTGAAAACATTCTCACGTTATACTTAATTTTCCATATTCTAGACAAAACCCATTTCGTAGAATTTCTAGATCTGATGCCATCTGCACGGAAATCAAGGTGCAAGTTGGCAGTTTAGGTTTTTCAATAATTTTAGAAGAATCATTCCCCCTAAGATGGAGGTCCACACATGTGATATGGATGAATTCTGTCTCATGTGTCTACATGAAAACATCATTCTGGAAAAAACCCATGTACTCGATTTTCCTCTAGAAGCTTTCCAAAATTTTGATTTATTTCTAGTACCAGATTAACACAGTTGGTACCGGAGTAGAACAGTTGGTACCGGATTAGAACAATTAGTACTAGAATCTTGTAGCCAGGGGTTTAGTACCAGATGAACACAGTCACGACTATGGGTATTGGACCAATGTGATGGTAGTACTATATGGAGCTAGTACCAGAATAGGCGCAATCTGGTATCAGATGAAGATGATACTGGAAGAGGCAGAGAGCTGGTACCGGATGAATGAAAAGGTAGTATTATATCACTGTAGAGTATTGGATGACATGGAGTGTGGGTAATGGATGAATTTCCAGACACTAGTTTACTGTAGAACCTTCTGGTACCGGATGACTTGGAGTATCGGATGACCTGCAATGCGGCTATCGGAACATGAACAATACAGGTACCAGAACATGGACAATGCATATACCGAAACCTGAATAGTACAAAACATGCTTCTTGGACATAGAAACATACTATTAAACCATCATCGACAAAACTATTGTATGATCATCCTTTTAATCACTAAAAATATGGAAAACTATGTATTAACCACATAGGATGAATAACAAGAGATAATGGAGGTTTATGGTGTAATTAGCGATATATTATTGACGAAATGCAGGGAGAAGGTGTAACGATAAGTGTATTTATATGATCAAAAGTATGACAAAATTTGAGCTCAACACACCCCCAAACCCAAGGATTTGCATGTCCTCATGAAAAGAAGGTGAAGAACTTATGATACTATGCTTATAGATTTATGTGACATTATTTCTTTTGTGTAAGTGTTGGTTCTTGTGGAATGACACTTTGGAAACTGCCATAGATTAATTTAAAACAGAGAAACAAAATTATCATAAAAATGGAGGACAAGAAGTGGATGAGGTATCAAAGTGATGGTGAATGGTGTGCATATGGAGAATGGTTTATAAAATGTTAGTGATGGTGGCCACATGGACTTGGACATCAATTTTAAGACCAATATTTACTTTGTGGTTCTTTTCTTGGATAGGCAACAATGAATTCATCCTCTTTGACATGACTTAAGAATGCTTTATGATGTACGAAGAGAAGACACTATAGATGTTGCTTTGTATTTGGATACCACATATTTCATTTTCATTACTTGGTCTTATCATCAGAGTATATTGTTCATTATGACAAGTGGAGTGAAGATGGAGGGTTTACTGAGTAGTTGTGATAATGCATAGTGGGGTGTGGAGTGGGTAATAGTGGTTATTCATCATGTTTTCCAAGTTTTTAGTAAATTAAAAGGATTTGTACTAGTTTTACCTCAAGTTACCCTTGCTTTGAATTCTAATGCATGTTGAAGTGGAAACTATGTAGAACATGATGAAATGTTTGCGAAACCATGATGTAGACTGCTAAAATTTGAAGATGAAGTGGAGAAAGGCTGTGAACTGATGGATATCTAGGAGAGAGAGTTGATGAATGCTGATCTACAGAGATTCCTTATGTCTCTCTCTCCCCCAAACCTGTTGGTTTGCATGTCCTCATGCAAACTCTCATTAGCACATAAAATTCCTACAAGCTGAAAGTGGACTATGTGGAACCGATGCATGTTGATTGAAGGAGAGAAATTAAGTATGCCAGAGCTGAGAGCTACTGAAAATATCCTGCAAAAATTACCCTTGAAGAAGATTTAAATTTATGTACTGTTGGTACAAGAACGTTCCTATACCAACAGTACCAGAACCGAAAAATCTAAAAGAACTAAACCAATACTATTATTACGAGAGAAGAAATATACATTGATGCTATGCTTAAAGAAACAACCAAAAATTAAACCATATTCATGCTTGTAAATTTGGAAATTTAAAATATTACAAGCGTAAAGGAAATTTCTAAATTACTTATTACATACGATTTCATCAATCATTAACAACTGTATGCTCAAGAAACCATGTGAATTATGATGGGGGATTTTCCCTCTTTTCCTTAAACAATATAACATGAGGAGATACATGGTCTTTAATAAATGAGAAACTGATAGGAAACCAGTCATCCCTATTTAATTTCTCAAAGAATCTATGTCATTCAAGTGATATTGATAAAGTTCACATAGAAACAATACAGAACAGTACATAACATGCTGCTTGGACATAGAAACATAGGATTAAACCATCATCGAAAAAACTATTGTATAATCATCCTTTTAATCACTAAAAATATGGAAAACTATGTATTAACCACATAGGATGAATAACAAGAGATAATGGAGGTTTATGGTGTAATTAGCGATATATTATTGACGAAATGCAGGGATAAGGTGTAATGATAAGTGTATTTATATGACGGAAAGTATGACAAAACTGGAGCTCAACAGGGGGTTTCGTTCTCTTTATTTGGAATGGTCTCTTCAGTCATATTCCCTACCTTTCCTAGCATCGAGGCTGAATCGTCTCTTTCCTCTTGTATATCCATGCCAGCTTCCTTCTCCCTTGCTTCTACACCTTCTCCTTCTTGTCCACTCTCCTGGGGACTTCTTTCTATGTGTGCTTCTCTCTCACTTAATCTTTGATGGACCAGTCTTTCTTATCTTCTCATCTTCAACAACTCTTCATCTGTCTTTCATCTACTTCTCCTGGTATGACTTATTTCCGCAACTTCTTAGATTATTTTGTTTCTTTCATTATCTTACTACGCCACCACTTCTCAACTATGGAGGCTCTTTTCAAGGCTCACTCATCTCTTGATTTCATTTCTTGTTGTTTCCCTTATTTGTCAAAGAAACATATCCCCTCTCTCAGGCCATGACTCCACCCAAAAATCTCCTTACCCCAAGAGAGGGTTTTTACATTGCCATCTCAGTCAGGGACATAGTCAACATCCCCTCTTCCATCAAGAAAAATTAAATCCATAGGGTGATTTCTTTCAACATTATTCCCCTTGCATGTTTCTTGAAATCCGCCTTTGCTTGTGAAAATGATTGGTGATTCTTAGCTGCAAACTCAATAATGTATCCTTCTAATGTGGTATTGACCCAGAAATAAATTGCTCATGTGACCAGACAATCCAGCCGATGAAGTGCTGCAATATTTTTTTTTATCCCAAGTACAGGTCCTCTTGACTCATTCTTGGAACAGTTCTGGAGCTTCTTGGAGCCTATCTATCTAGTGGAAAAGTTCTTCCGGGAACTTAACCTAGAATATCTCGTACTAGTCACTCGATATTTCTAAGTAAAAGACTACCTCTCGTATATCTTTCATAGATTTTTCCCTTAGCTCTGCTTCTCTCCATATGAAGGCGTCACATTTTCTCTCCCACCATTGGTCAATATTATATATATGAATTTGCGGAACCATCCTCCCTACAGGTTCCCTTTTAACACAGGTCCAGACAACAGAGCCATTTTGTTGGCACAATATTGATTAGACAAGGGTCCTTCTCAGGTTACCAACAAAAGGTACCATGTAGTCTAGAGTGTTGGCATTTTCATCTTCTTTGAAGAGAAGAAGTCTCACCCAAGTGCTTCTGAGACAAAAGGATAGGGAAGGGAAAGGAGAATACTTAGGTGGGCTCACAGAACCCTCAGGATTCATCATGATCTTGTGCAAGACATCTAACTATAGAGAAGATTGGAACTCATACCCTCAGAAACTAAAACCACTTAGGTTGCAGAAAGCATTCATGTACAAAAACATCATGTGGAACTTATGAAACATAAAGAAGTATTGAAAAGACACAATGCAAAAGTATAAACATAGAATGACGCAACATATTTTGAAATTTTGGATCCTTCTTCATATATTATCTTTAGATCTTTCTCAGTTACATCCTCAGACATACAAAGTAGTTCTTTGTTATAGACCCTTGGCTCTGGACCCATGTCACGAAGTTCTAATTCCCAAAATGGTGTACATATTACATTACATAAATCAAAACTCAACTTCTCAACAATAGACAACAACAATTATGATCGAACCTAACAACAAAGGGAGAACCAAACCCTTTTACAATCATACTCATCCCTATATATAAGCTAATTTGTATCTTCTGGATTTGGCTTGCATGCTTTCTTGTTCTGTTGCAACTGCTTTTTCTTTGTTGGCATTGCGTTGTGCTTTTTGCAATTGATTTCTGTTACTTCTCCTTGCTCTGTTGTCCATATTCTTCTATAGCTTGCACAAGTCGTACTAGGCCAACAATGGGACTGTAGTCCTTCTTTCACAACTTCTCATCTAAAAATGAAGGGCCCAAAAAGGGGAAAACCACAACAGATGGAAATGACTGTAGAAATCAACTCTATTCTCAAGTATGATATATAAAAAAATATACTAGCAAGGCAAGATAAAAGGTCTACCTCATCCATATGTTAGATGAAGTCCATCATTGAGCACTTGACCCAAATCAATACACCTACAACTAGTCCTCAACAACCAAGCAAAGAAATCATATGGTGATAATATATGATGTTATCACATTCAATAGCATAATCCATTAACATTCATAACAAATACGCCCTTGGAATAATAATTCAAATATTTTCAAGATGTCAATTGGACAGGAAAAATGTATTTCTATTAAGATGTTCAGCAGAAGTGAATAAGTTACAGACTTCCATGTGAACAAGGTTCGAAATTGAGAAACCAAGTTACTTCCAGTTGGGCCTCCACCACTTCAATCCTCCACCAAAGGCAAGCTCATGTAAGAGAGACAATGGAGTTCTCAATCAATAAGGGAAGAGATTGGGGGTTGAACACTGTGTTCAGAATTAAAGGACAAAGGGATGAAAACTCAATGTGAAGTGAATGATTCCTCCAGAGTAACTTTCCTCTCAAAGGGATGCAAACTCAATGTGAAGTGAATGATTCCTCCAGAGTAACTTTGCTCTCAAAGTTGAATTCTTTATCCTCTTTTCCATAGCTTGGAATTGGCCCATTTATAGCCTTCAAGTGGAACTAAAGGGCCAAGTCAGAACGTTTCTAGTATATGGAAGGCCATGGATCATTGATCTCATATCGTGACATGGAAACCCGACGCCATTTTCCAATTTTGGGCACATTTCCCATTGTACGCGGGTTGTAGTGGTGCAACCTGTGTATACACATGTTGTATAGTAGGCAAGGTGTGTGTATGTGGAAAAATTGTATTTTTATCTCTAGGATTTGCAAAAAGGGATGACAAGTCTGCATGGGGAAATGGAAAAAGGCCTTCTATGCAAGATTGCATAGGGTGAGGAAAATCTTGCTATAACATATGCCCCCTAATGTCCGAGGTTAGAGGAGTATATGTGATGGCCGAAATACATTATAAAAACCTAGAAGTGGAGTGATGGGGAACCAACTGGAAGAACTAGTTTCTCATTACAATTTGTATTGACTTTGCATACATGGCTGCCAATTTGAATTACACTGCATATCCATGTGAAAATATACTAAGAAATTGTCTGTGGTCATGAGTAGGAAAATACAAGTGTGGCTACATGCCAACAGCTGTCATAGTCATGAACAAGGCCCAATAGAACCAGTCTCAAAATAAATATGAAGATATCTATATACAATGGAGTACAATCTGATCTCCCATTACCACATAATTCATATAAGTATTGGTCTAATGAAAAGGAAGCAACAGATCAGGAAAGTTGTGGCCACATATTGATGTCTTCAAGTATTCTACATAATCTGCCAAAGGTGCAAGTCTACATCATGTGAAAAAAGGAGTTGAGGTCGAACACAATGAGACTTATTTTGATTACCGATCATTGAGGTATACCGTTAACAAACCTGAGACAACCTACCGATGATGAAATTAGGTACCAAGGAAGTGAGTACATTCTTACAAGTGAATAAAGGATTCGGGGTCGAACACTTGAAGAATCCATCGATAATGAGACATTGATGTATTCCCAACTGTCGATGGCGAGAGAACTTGCTACTAATGACTGCAAGTGTCAAGGTACTCATAGGACTCTAGGTCTCATTTCCAGAATAGATGAGCTGAAGTTGATGGAAGGAGACTCACTTAAAGGAGAGCATTAAGGCATCTCTCATCATTCAGAACAAGGTACAAAGTAGGGGCTTCATGATTTGGAGGAAATCGAACGAAGAACATGTTCACAAACCAATGACCCTGTGCGTATTTCGTGTGTGCCAAGTGAAAGAGGTACACGAAAAATACCCTTTGAGCAGCATCCAATGAGGAAAAATGTTGACAAAGGTAAGGAAGCCACCAATAAGGATAATGGCATCCAATATATTGCATGAATTCCAATGTGTGAATAGATGTCTTGTCGTCGAACATAAGGGAAACCACCCAGTCAACGACCAATAATGAAATGTCAATTTTTGGGTTGAAGGTTACCTACCAATGATGAAAGTAGGACCAGGCTGCATGATAGGACTACAACATCATGTGATTCTGAGACAAATTGAGGGTATGGATGACATGCAAAGTTGAGAGTTCTGAAGAATGACCAACACAGGTTGATAGAGATCCTTTGAACAAGAGCATGAGACATATGGAAGAATCTGACAGCATAGACTTAATGATGAAACCATAAGATGCAAGAGGCATCAATCAAGTTCTCCATAGGGATTGGAAGAGTAACTAGTTGGGGGAGAAAACTATCTGTAACAAGATCATCTTCCTAAGGCCATGTTAAACCCAAAATTATGATGACAAGTGGACTCAATAACATTGTTCTATGTTCAAAGGCGACAATATTACTGCCAATAGAAGATAATACTCCCTTCCCGCCAATCTTTTTTTGTTTTTCATAGTCAAATCAATTCCATGATACAGAGTAGGAAACGAGTGTCTCAAGTAAGCAAAACTAGTTCCATCAATGGAACATATCTATCCTCAATGAAAGGAAGTGCATGCGGGAGAAGGACACTTGGGGGAATGTTCTGTTGGAAATATTGTCATTGATGTCAACAGTTGAAGTGATAATCTGTAATGATGAAGTACATCAGACGAGATTGTCATTGATGTCAACATGTATATCAGTCAGCAGAAGATGTCAAATTATGTGTAGATATTGAAAGAACAAATAGAAGAAACGAATAATCAAAAGATCAAAGCTCAAAAGGAATAACACATTGCACAGAGAGGAAATCTGTGACTATATTTTATCACGATAGGATCAACAATGACTCAATGATCAAGCTCTGAAGGAAGAATGGATTGCAGAGATGTCGTCGAGATCAGTGAAAATACTGAACAGATGATCAATGCCGAGAAATGGTGAGAGGCCTCAACAGTCATCCAATCAGAGTGAGAAGCTAAGCAGTCGTCCGATCAAGAGGTTGACTATGAGATTGAGAATCATAAAAGGATCATGACTGTCGAGTTTAGAAATAGGAGCCATCAATAATCTTGATGGAATATAGAGAGCATTGGAGAGGATAGGAACTAATATCCATGGGTCGTTAGATCGAGCATAGTTGGAAGGAGGATAAGCGCTAAACTCATTCAAACTCCAAATATCAGGAGGAGGAGAGACATGGACTGTTAGATCCAAAGATAAAAAGGAGGAGTGACATGGTTCATCGATTCGATGAGAGTGGAATATTGGATATCGAGAAATCAGGAGTTGGAATAAGGGAGGTTCTCTAAACTCTGAAATACCAAAACGCGAAATTGCAATTAGATCTAGACCATTGGATCAAGGAAAGTTGACGACTGTTGATCTGCCTTGAGAGGCTCAACAACTGTCGGATTAAACCTGATTCCTGTTAGCCGTCAGATCATCTCAATGTGGAAGGATAGGATAAGTAAGGTAAAGAGGTTGTGATTTCAAAGTGTCAAAACCCCATCAGTCATCGGATCACCGAGGCCATAGACCATTGATATGTCATGAAGCATTTCAGAGTTTCATGAGTTTCAAGAAAGGCAACTCATATCAGGAGTTCATGATATGCGAAATCGCGACGCACTCCTCTGGCTTGGCCCCTGGTCACAACTGGTGGTCACGTTGATGAAGGTTAAGGTAGGATATAACAAAGCGCTAATCCTCTGTCAGAATTTTGGAGTGTCGAGGAGTCAAGGATCCTGAAATCGAGGAAGTAAGACATGTTGACAGACCACGTCAACTATGACACGTGGGGCAATCAGACACTAACAAGTGTCAAGTTGATTTGGAATTTTGGGTACAT
Source organism: Picea engelmannii (assembly GCA_009831015.1). Classification (NCBI taxonomy): domain Eukaryota; kingdom Viridiplantae; phylum Streptophyta; class Pinopsida; order Pinales; family Pinaceae; genus Picea; species Picea engelmannii. Next base: position 47,770 of record ML786251.1, on the reverse strand, counting down.
GTAAATCGTGAATTTAAATGACACGTGGAAGTTACTCGGCACGTGCCAAGTCATCATGTGGCACGTGCCAAGTCATCATGTGACATCAACATGTTTACGCCATGTCAGGTGTTTCTACTTCGGGAGTTTTGCATCGCAAGAAAATACTCTAATATATAGAAGTCCCAAATGTCAAAATTCCAAAAGGGACACATGTCAGTAGAATGACAACTTCGAGAGATTTGACATGTTGGATGTCACGAAAACCCGAAGGGAAAAGTGTCGAAATCTTGACAGTCGTTCATCTCAGTGGGTGATTAAATCACAACAGTTGATTTTAATAAAGCACTCAAAGCATGCACTAGGTCTAGCGCTTGGTCACTGCAGTTGGTCGTATGGTTATGAGAGGTAATATGAACCGTCCATTTGTTTTGGCGATTTCGTGATCATGAGTTTAGTAAAGTGTGAAGTCACGAAGACTCAAATGTTTAAACGTTGAAACCCCATCAACCTTCTATCTCTTCAGGAGAATGAATCATGGGTGTTGAACTAAAAAAGTGCTCAAATGCTCATTTGGTCTAAATTGCCTTAAGCGCGAGGTCACCGCCATTGGTCATATTGTAAAGAGGTTTGACATTACAGAGTGTAATTCATTGCCGAAATTGTTGAGCCAGTGGTTCTATAACGCACAGTCATGTGAAATGATTTGAAGGAAGTGCCTCCACAGAATCTGGTCTCTGTGGAATAAAAGAGATTGGATATTGAGTATAAAGGATTAAATTGATCCATGAATGTGATCAATTTATGAAAAACCTCCACGGTAAAAGGAACTGATACACAGTCATGATTAAAAGAGAATAAATCATGAAAATGTGAATAAAGAATAAAAAGGGAAAATGATATTAATTAAAATTTAGTTTATCATTTTAAACAAAAAGGTACAATGGTTCAAATAAAGGGACATGATGTTTTTAATTTCACACATGTTTGAAGATTATATAAATGAGAAAAAGTGGTGAGAAGAATGTGTCTCTATGGTTTACATTAGAAGATAAAAAACAAAAGCAGAGTCCAAGATGAAGAACTATTTTTTCTAAGGTGTTTGCCAATGTCTTATTGACGATCAAGAACAAAATAAGACATACCAGAAGTTATGGAATCCAGTACTTGATACAGAAGACCATACAAGCAAAGGTTGCAACAAAAAAATAGAAATACAACAATAGTTCTCTGAGTCAAATTCAATGAAGTACAGAAGAGACTGAATTGCATTACAAACTAAGGGTGGTTGGGTTGTGTAAGGGTAGGTTGGATCCTGCAGGGGAGTTGGTGCTTCCTTTTCAGCTGTAGCTGACTAAAAAGGGTGTCTGTTAAGAAACTGAATAGATCTACAAATATAATCACCACAAATATTGAATACACAATAGATCCACAAAGCAAGATAGAAGAAACCACACTTTATTACTATCAAACCCTTGAGGTAGGGCAACACCATATAATGGATCATATTATGGAAGAGATCCTCTCATGTTCACTTGCCTCTTCGAGGGGGCATCCTCCTATTGAGCTACCACTCCAAATACAATAATTCTCTTCATATATCATTACATTGCTTGAAACCCTTTATATAGTTCTACCATTACCTAATAACATTCTAGAGGAGGAATCTCTGAATTGCATTACAAACTAAGGGTGGTTGGGTTGTGTAAGGGTAGGTTGGAGCCTGTAGGGGAGTTGGTGCTTCCTTTTCAGCTGTAGCTGACTAAAAAGGGTGTCTGTTAAGAAACTGAATAGATCTACAAATATAATCACCACAAATAATGAATACATAATAGATCCACAAAGCAAGATAGAAGAAACCACACTTTATTACTATCAAACCCTTGAGGTAGGGCAACACCATATAATGGATCATATTATAGAAGAGATCCTCTCCTGTTCACTTGCCTCTTAGAGGGGGCATCCTCCTATTGAGCTACCACTCCAAATACAATAATTCTCTTCATATATCATTACATTGCTTGAACCCCTTTATATAGTTCTACCATTACCTAAGAACATTCTAGAGGAGGAATCTTCTAGAAGTAGAACCTTATAAGAAGTCCTCTTACATTTATTATATTTAACTACCCATTTATTATATCTAACTACCATAGTGGGCCTTATTTAATAATATAGTGAACCTAGTCCACCTTACATTGAATAGCCTCCAGTATTATCACTATGGGCCCTCTGGGGCCCCGCACTACCTCTCTAGCTACCTTACATTCCATCCCCCTTATGAAAGCGTTGTCCTCAACGCTTGATGTGCAACCATATACCAGGGTCCCATGGATAATTGTGGACCATAATGGTGAAGAACACTGGAGAACCAAGGTCCCATTTAGAAAGGAAATCCACCATGTTGAAGTAGTCCAAGCACCATTGTAAACCAGGGTCCCATGTCCAATTGTTTATGTGAGCTCCACATGAAAGATATCGGCACACAATAACCAACTGAAAATGATGCTCCCAATAGTGACACCTATCATGTGGATCCAAATAAGAATATCCATCCACATAGTGGGAAAGGGTCAAAGCTAAATCTGAAAGGAATAACACAGGCTGGACACTGATAATGATAACTAGCTTCTGATGTGTCACATTGATGTGCTCTACAAAAGGTGGAGTAGAGTCATCAAATAAAAGATGTAAGTGGTTGTCATTCCAAAAATGACAACTATCCATATACCAATCATCGAAATCGGCATCAAAATCATACCAAGCATATATTTCTTAATTATATTCAACCCGAAGGTTCACCATAAGAAATCTCTCTTGCATTTTATCCAATGAATATTGAATACTACGAAAACTATCATTGAAGCCATCTACAAAGCCATCCAATCTGTCATTCAACTGGTATTTGAATGCTTTAGTAATGTGTAGAATTTATTTTAGGGTTTGAGAAGAAATATCCATTTGATCACCTTATGAGCTCTTCGTTCCTACAACCATCATGAAAAAACCCAAAAAATAGAACAATAAGGTACGACAGAAAATCACGGCTTTTTCTGGAAAAACCCTAAAAAACTATTGAATTTAAAATGCTCATAACTTCACTTCCCGGACTCCGTTTCAGTTGTTTTTTTTTTTGAAATTGGGTGAAATTGTGAGAGGAACTCAGATATGTAATTTTTTTGGACAAATTCATCCTCTATATGCTATATAAATAATAAAAAAACAATCACGTCGCCGTCCACAGAAAAAACCCTGAAAAATTACAGATTTTAAAACTTCAATATCATGACTTCTTGGACTCCGTTTCAGACGATTTTCTTTTTCAACTTGGGTTTTTTTTCTGAGAGGAACTCAAATATACAACCTATTTCTACAAATCTTTCACAAAAATATACCAAAAATTTCTGAAATGTCGGGGCCCTCTTTTTTCTTCTCCGAAAAAAATCTACAAAAATAAAAATATTTGCCCACAATGCCTGCCAAGGAAAGTGCTCTGATACCACTTGTTAAGAAACTGAATAGATCTAAAAATATAATCACCACAAATAATGAATACACAAATACATAATGAATACACAATAATGAATACAAAGCAAGATAGAAGAAACCACACTTTATTACTATCAAACCCTTGAGGTAGGGAAACACCATACAATGGATCCTATTATAGAAAAGATCCTCTCCTGTTCACTTGCCTCTTCGAGGGGGGTATCCTCTTATTGAGCTATTGCTCCAAATATAATAATTCTCTTCATATATCATTACATTGCTTGAACCCCTTTATATAGTTCTACCATTACCTAAGAACATTCTAGAGGAGGAATCTTCTAGAAGTAGAACCTTATAAGAAATCCTCTTACATTTATTATATTTAACTACCCATTTATTATATATAACTACCATAGTGGGTCTTATTTAATAATATAGTGGACCTAGTCCACCTTAAATTGAATGACCTCCACTATTATCACTATGGGCCCTCTGGGGCCCCACACTACCTCTCTAGCTACCTTACATTCCATCCCCCTTATGAAAGCATTGTCCTCAACGCTTGATGTGCAACCATATACCAAGGTCCCATGGATAATTGTGGACCATAATGTTGAAGAATAATGGAGAACCAAGGTCCCATGTAGAAAGGAAAGCCACCATGTTGAAGTAGTCCAAGCACATTGTAAATCAGGGTCCCATGTCCAATTTTTCATGTGAGCTCCACACAAAAGATATCAACACACAATAACCAACTGAAAATGATGCTCCCAATACTGACACCTATCATGTGGATCCAAATAAGAATATCCATCCACATAGTGGGAAATGGTCAAAGCTGAATCTGAAAGGAATAATCCAGGCTGGACACTAATAATGATAACTAGCTCCTGATGTGTCACATTGATGTGCTATACAAAAGGTGGAGTAGAGTCATCAAATAAAAGATGGAAGTGGTTGTCATCCCAGAAATGACAACTATCCATATACCAATCATCACAATCGGCCTCAAAATCATACCAAGCATATATTTATTAATTATATTCATCCCGAAGGTTTTCCATAAGAAATCTCTCCTACATTCTATCCAATGAATCTTGAATACTATGAAAACTATCATTAAAACAATCTACAAAGCCATCCAATCTGTCATTCAACTAGGATTTGAATGCTTCAGTAATCTGTAGAATTTCTTTGAGGGTTTGAGAAGAAATAGCCACCTGAACACCATATGAACTCTTCGGTCCTCCAACCATCATGAAAAAACCCAAAAAATAGAACAATAAGTTACAACAGAAAATCACGGTTTTTTCTGGGAAAACCCTAAAAAAACTGTTGAATTTTAAATGCTCATAACTTTTCTTCCCGGACTCCGTTTCAGCTGATTTTTTTTTTGAAATTGGGTGAAATTGTCAAAGGAACTCAGATATGTAATTTTATTGGACAAATTCGGCCTCCATATTCTACAAAAATAATAAAAATAAATCACTCCGCCGTCCGCATAAAAAACCCTGAAAAATTGCAGATTTTAAAACTTTAATATCATGACTTCCCGGACTCCGTTTTAGACGATTTGTTTTTTCAACTTGGGTGTTTTTATGAGAGGAAATAAGATATAAAACATGTTTCTATAATTTTTTCACAAAAATATACCAAAAATTTCTGAAATGTCGCGACCCTCTTTTCTCTTCTCCGAAAAAAAATCTGCAAAAATAAAAATATTTGCCCACAATGCTTGCCAAGGAAAGTGATTTGATACCACTTGTTAAGAAACTGAATAGATCTACAAATATAATCACTACAAATAATGAATACACAATAGATCCACAAAGAAATATAGAAGAAACCACACTTTATTACTATCAAACCCTTGAGGTAGGGCAACACCATACAATGGATCCTATTATAGAAAAGATCCTCTCATGTTCACTTGCCTCTTTGAGGGGGCATCCTCCTATTGATCTACTGCTCCAAATACAATAATTCTCTTCATATATCATTACATTGCATGAACCTCTTTATATAGTTCTACCATTACTTAAGAACATTCTAGAGGGGGAGTCTGCTAGAAGTAGAACCTTCGATGAAGTCTTCTTACATTTATTATATTTAACTACCCATTTATTATATCTAACTACTGTTAGGACCACACAATGTACCTTTTTGCCCATACTTTTTGCCTATTACACTCTTGATCACCCACATTTAAACTCATATTATCACTTTATCTTATTATTCCAAAGGTATACAACGTCCCTTCTCATTACTATACGTTTAATCTATTTTGCATAATATTTTACATCATTCTCGTACTTAACCATTGATTAGAAATGTATAAGTGTTGAAACAGTTCAAACTGCAGATTAGCATTCGAGGCCTGTTGCTGAAACAACAATTTACAGAAGCTGTTACACAGTCCAAGGTCGCAGATGCTGAAACACAAAGTTGTTACACAGTCCAAGGTCGCAGATGCTGAAACACAAAGCTGTTACACAGTCCAAGGTCGCAGATGCTGAAACACAAAGCTGTTACACAGTCCAAGGTTGTAGATGCTGAAACACAGAAGATCGATGATGCTGAGGAAGCTGTTACATAGTTCATGGTCACGATGCTGAAACACAGAGGAAGCTGTTACACAACTCAGGACTGACGATACTGAAACACAAAGGAAGCAGTTACACAGTCAGCGGTCAACAACAACTCTACAACAGTTGCACTGTGAGCCAAGCACCAACCATCTCTCCCACATGAGAATGATGAAACAATCAAGAGCGCAAATCCCGTGGCTGAAACAACCCACGATTTGCGATGCCGAAACAACATCAAAAGCAACGAGAAAGAACCGTTACTCCAGCCGTAACAACAACACCTCATTCAGCACTTGTAATAACATTCTGTTGCACGAGACTAGGACATCCTATTCTAGTTTATAAAGTCGATCTGACTAAGAATAGGACTCAGATATACATCTATAATTTTTGATCAATTGTATCGAAGGGATTCCCTCTTTAAATAAGAGGAAATCACCATTCGAAAGGATCCCCAAGTTTTATGTATTAAGAAAGCTTCAGAGAGAAGGACGTACTTCATTTTTCCAGATTGTAATATGATTCATTGATAGATGAATAAAAGACTATTTTGAGCGTCCTTCTCTAGCCTTTTCGTTTCAGGGGAATCTCATGAGAAGGGAGGGCCCACCTTCTTCACAAGATTCACCTGTTAGTTTTACAGTGTGTTAGTGTAATTTTTGTTTATGCCTTGATTAACTTTTGTCTTGCTGAAACACCACTTTTAATGAATTCTGCTTTGCTGAAACACTACTGAACTCTGTCTTGTTAGGAACTTTATTTTATTGAATGTTACATTATTTCCACGAAGTTCATAATCATTTTAATTGGCAATCTTGTGTGATGATTTTATAAGGTTTTCTAATCAGAGACTGGGTTAAGGGTCCCT
>ML786250.1:626950-652373 GCA_009831015.1 Picea engelmannii | reverse complement strand
TTTCCTTATTTTAGGGTTAACCCACTTCTAATTTATCCATTAAATTTATTATTGAAATAATTTATTTTGTATTCACTTTGAATTATAATACACTCATTACTTCACTTTATTATATACCTTTTAAAATCTCTTAAACCACTTTGACTACTTTGACCTTTTGGGGCTTCCAGATGACATATGAGGGTCCTCCAACTTCGTAAGGCCATAACTCTCAAACCGTGAGGAGTTATGTGAAGTTCCACATACCAATAGAAATGAAATGACATGTACTATCCATATAGAATAGTATTATCTAAAAATATATCATAACTCATACTGTTATCCATCAAACAAACTTGGGTCCATTACCCAAACTTGGGGTCTCCAACTTCTCATGGCCATAACTCTCTAACCGCGAGGAGTTATGTGACGTTCCACATACCACCGAAAATGGAATGACAAGCACTATCCATATAGGATAGTTTACCTGACACATTAATTGTCCTTCATCTCATTATTCCACAATTAAGCATGGGTTCTCTTACTCCGCAAAGCGTCTTCTCGTGAGGGATTTCACCATAAGGGGACCACTTTGGAGTTCATCCATCTTTACTTCTTATCAACCATGACAAGAAAATAATGAGTCATATTTACATAAAACAATCTTGGGTCCATTACCCAAACCTTTGTGCTGTGAGGCTTTCTTCAAGGGTTGACATCAATGACAACCAACCTTAATCAACAGATACCACATGATCTGAACTCAGGGTGATTAGTTTCCAATAATTGATTGATTCTGTCACTCCTTCAAAGGGGTCAGCTATAGATTTTTTTACTTGAGTGATTTTCAATTAAAGGTAAAGTTGAAGTCTTATAGGCTTGAATCCAAAGTGAATAAAACCTCTTTAGTTTTCCTTATGTCTTATATGTTCTGCTTGCATTTAATATCCCATGTGCGGAAATTCATGGAAAAGCAACATAAGAACATAATACACATAATGGATTTGACACTTCCCTTGATAACGGAGTTCACCTGTTGTGGGATACATCTCCGGGCCTTGCTTCCAAATCTTGACTGCTTTATTCTCCTCACTGTAATGATGTCTCTCCTTTACAAGTTGTAAGGCCAAAGTCCCCTAATAGTGACGACAACAAGAGATCGGAATGTGACCAGGAATGTTTATCATTCCCACATAATCGATACATAAAAGAGGAAGAATAATTCAATGACCCCCATCATCATGGATCCATAAAAAATCCTTAGATCTATTTCTCAGATCCAAGCATATATGCAACCCATACAAAGATCCTGAAACTACGAGATTTAGAATTGCTTCATTGGCCAGTTATCATGCAAGTGCCACAATTTCTCTGTCACATGTAACTGATTGGTTTAATGTGGAAGAAGAGAAGAAAAGAAGAAATAGAAGGAATAAGTTGATCATGCTGCCTTGCTGTAGCCTCTTGATGCTCCTTCAGACCTGTAACACGCATGCTATGTTGCAAAATTTAATGAAAAAACAACATAATGAAAATCATGCTTACATTGGATTCTCCAGAACTTAGCTTGCTGATCTGAAGCTTTGCTGCAAAAACAAACCTCTCCATTGGATTCATGTCACTGAATTACCTAAAAACGACTGTCAAATCGTCTCCATCGGACACTGTCACCTTCAAGCCTCTGTCTCGATTTGCGTGAAACTCTGTGCAATTAATGCATTGTACTCTGCATAAAAAATCATGGCCGGTACAAACCTGGGTGGACTGGCACGCTCCCTCTGTCCCCGTGCATTGGCGAAAATTACATCTTAATAACAAAACTTGGGCAAAGTTACCAAAGGAGTGGTTTGCCCAATTGGTTGGTGGGTTTGTAATAAAAGTAAGTGGTTGGGGAGGTCCCGGGGTCAAGCCTGTGGGCCTCCCCTTTTGGAACTCATTCCAACTATATAACCAAACCAACAAACAAAAAAAAACTCCAACCAATTTTTAAATCTCCGCCAAACTTGGCATATGCGCCAAAACGATGGAATTGCTACACGGATTTACCAGACCACTGCCAGATATGGTGGACTTGTGCTAACTTTGGTGGATCTGCTGTTAATTCTGGTGGATCGCTGCTACCTTGGAGAATTGTTGGGGAATCACTACTAGTTTGACGAAACTACCAGATATAGTGAGACCTCCGCCAGATATAGCAGAGTCCGCTATATTGTATTTTTTTTTGAAAATCTGGAAACATGCCCTCATTGGGCATTTTGGGGGTGCCACATGGAACCCTATGATTGGGCCACGTGGCGCCCAACTATTGGCCCACTGTTTTCCAGTCACCTGCCACGTAGACATGACATCACATTCCTTTTGGTCTAGTCGTACACTACCACATGGCACTTCTGGAGGAAGCCACATCATCTGTATGAACTGCACAGTCACCTGTCACATGTCTGTACAGATGCCACATCATCTTGCCACATAACTGTACATACTTCCATGTCAATCTGCCACGTCACTGTATGGAGAACCACATCATTGTACGAACGATACGGAATTTCACGTGGCATGATCCGATTGGTCCACGGATTGGCCCGAAAACGCCAAAATCGGGTGACATGTGCCAGTCATTGGTGCTGCTACGTCATCATGATGATGTCATGTTGATGTCAACTCCATGTGTGTTGTATGAATGATGATGTCAACAGTACAAATGCTGACTCATCCCCCACTGACTGGGCCAGGTTGACCAAACTTTGACCGCGAGTATCTTTCAATCCGTAACTCCGTTTGATGAGCCGTTTGCACCATTGGAAAGATTGCGACGCGCTTTTCACTATCATGCCATTTTCACCGAGTTTTGAGAACTTTGAATTTTTCCCTTTCTCTACATGCTAAGACGATTCTGGGCCTCCTAGGACACTTCTGAAACTTCTGTGATGTTCCCTAGATCCATCCGGATCAGAAACTAGTTGCATAAGAGCTATTCATCATTCAAGCATAGGCATTAAATGCACATGCCACCCCTAAGTTGGGATATGAGGCCACTAAGGCAAAGAAACCAACTACATTGTTATAGCTCACTCAACCCAACCCATTGCTCTTGTGACTTAGTCGATCTATTCATTATAAAAAAATCTAGGCACCTCATTCAATAATCATTAATCAACAATGAAACTCTCTTCCCACTACCATATACAATGCAACTTTGAACTTTCCCTTCTTTGCTATACAATCCCTTAGTAATTCACTACTAGCATGTGCTCCAATGAAGGAAGAAATAATGCAACTCACAAATAAAATGGATGCCATTAACAAAACTAACTCAAGCATATGAGACTCATTAATCTAAAAATATCTCACCAATGAGGAGCATTTATAATAATGCACAATGCACCTAACCCTCAAACAACTTCAACCAATCAAGAGCTACAATGCAATATAATATCAGATGTTGTCTGAAAGTAAATTATGCATTCATCAATATTTAGGCAACAATTAATCATTATTCATTTTTATATACATTTCAGAAGTAAATGAACTCTAATAGAAATCAAGTGATTTTATGAGGTTTTAAAATGAACCAACATGTTAACTTTAACATTAAGTAGACATGTAACAAGAACTATGGAGTAAAGCAAAGTATGCATTGATCAATATTTATACAATCATTATTCATTTTTATATACATTTCAGAGTAAATAAACTCTAATAAAAATCAAGTGATTTTATGAGGTTATAAGATGACTTAAAATGTTCACTTTAGCATTAGATAAACATGTAACAAGAATTAGGTAAAAATCATTATTCATTTTTATATACATTTCAAAAGTATATAAACTCTAATAAAAATCAAGTGATTTTATGATAAAAATCAAGTGACTTTATGAGGTTTTAAGATGACCCAAAATGTTCACTTTAACATTAGGTAGACATGTAACCAGAATTAGGTAAACATTTAACAAGAAATATGGAGCAAAACAAAGTATGCATTCATCTATATTTAGGCAACAATTAATTATTATTCATTTTTATATACATTTACATTTCAGAAGTAAATGAACTCTAATAGAAATCAAGTGATTTTATGAGATTCTAAAATGACCCAAAATGTTCACTTTAACATTACATAGACATGCAACAAAAACTAGGGAGTATAGAACTATTAGGAATAAAAGCTTCACTATCCATTAATATATTTCTTTATATTCTTTACTACATAGTGTGTGGTTTCGCTTATCAACTAATGGTCACAAATCAACAAATACATAGAGGAATTGCAAACTGTTTGACAAAAATTGGTGCCACCAATTATAAATCCATAACAAAATTTAGAGATTCCAAATTGAAATGATAGTTGGGAAAAAATTACACCTAGCAACCACTTTGAGCATTAAGCTCAAATGTAAAAAAAATAAAAATTCTACCATGATGTTCTTTCTTGACTGCATTAAAACAGTTACCATGATCCAATTTTTTTTTTTACAAATGGTGAAATTGAAATGATTCTAAGATCTCAACGATAAGATACAAGATATTAATTCCATATAACTTTCAAACCTTCAAGTTCCATTCAACTTAATGGCATATACAAGACAAATGTTAAAAAGTTGTCCACAAAAAACTATTGGAAAGTACTCCAAACATTTCATGACTAATGTTTTTTAGGAAGATTATATGACGAACCAGTTTAGTCATGGCTATAGGATTAGCAATTTTATCTAAAAACCTCAAAAGACACCATCAACTCTCAAAGTTACGAGGACCATGTACAATTTATTAAAAGTATTCTATAAATTTTATCATTTATGTGTTTTACAGAGATAACATAACAAGTTGGTTTAGCCATGGCTTTAGGATTAGCAATTTCAACAATCCATCAAAGACTTAATAGAAAGCATCAACTCCCAAAGCTACTATGACCATTTACAATCAATAAATTGTAAATAATAGCTATCCCAACCACTGGATCTACTTTAGATGCAAACAATTCATAAACCCATTAGTCTAATATGAAATTTTACTAAGAAAGGCATAACGTCTTGGATGACAACAATTGTGCATTTAGTAGGATGTCTTCCATTCCAATCTTCCATACAACTAATGGGAAAACACCCATACATGTAAGGTCTGACTTGTCTTTAGGGCATACATATGCGAGTTAATGGACTTTTCTTAACAATTATATCTAGGTATATTGTGTGACATTTTTGTGATTATGGTTTAAGACAAAGGTCTGGTAATGTGCATCCTTTTTGCTCTGTAGTGGCTATGTAAAGATAACTATTTATGGTTTACGCCCCATGCCTAATAATGCATGATGTGACTGTTGTTAGAGAAGTTTGTGAGATGGGTAGGTGCTAATTGAAATTGGTATGCAATTGAACAATGTCAAATGCCACACAATATTTGTATTTGTCGGGGATGAAAGTGGGATGATAAACCACATTGCAGGCATGTTTGCTAGAAGATGATACAACATTGAGTCATTGGCAATTGGGCTTAACAAGGACAAAACACTCTTCACCATTGTTGTTTTTGCGACTGATAAAGTGTTGCAACAAGTCACACAACAACTCTGTAATATTGTCAATGTCTACAAGGTCAGTGATTCATTCCTCTCCCCACAAGCGGAAATTTCATGGGTGGCATTATCGGTATTATCATTTAAAATATCTATGCCTCAATATTATGTCAATAAACAATATGGTATATAGAATTCTAAAAAAAAAGCGTGGCACTCCATCTAGAATCAACAAATTCTCTAAAACCAAAAAAAGAGCATCAAACTGGAGTGCCACAGGGCCCTGAAATCAAAGGCAAAATGTTACCAAGTTGAAGGCACCATTATAACAACATTAATGCCAAACAATAGGGGATACCAAAAACCTTACCAACAAACTACATTAAACATAATGAATTTTACCATTTAAAAAATTTATTATATGCTTCTATTGCTAAATATAATTGTACAAGACTATGACAAAGATTTATAAATTAGGTCTCCATGGAATTAGTTACATAAATTTGAACATTTCACTTTTTCCACGGAACACGACATGCATAGATTCGTTGAACAAGTTTTCGATCATCGTCCACCTATGCAATCAAGCGTAGGTGTCACTTTTGGTGATTTTCCATGCAAACAATGTCTTGTGTTTTGTTGTTCCAAAACCCCCATAGCCTTGATTCACAATGAAACTTGTCTTAAACCACCAAAGTCCCAATGTTCATTGAAGACGACTTTACCTACATCTTCAAAGAGATTATCCCCTCCAGGAAACCTGATGTGTATGAAGTCAGAGACTCTGTGGATTGAATACATAGATGGTAAACATTTTATAAGCTATTGATTTTATTCTCATTCAATGCAATGGTGACATTCTCAGTATGATTCCATGCTATTCTCTATTCACATTTCAGGAATTAGTTCAAGAAAATAACTCATGTTTTCACCTTTGTGAAATAGTTCACATTTTCTCTTAATGGATCATGGTCGAAGAATTCCTCCACCAAGATTTCCCCCCTCCTCCTCCGTCGATTTCCCTATGTATTTGACGCATAGGTAGCCCAGGAAGAGAGAAAGCTCACTGGTGGGTATCACCACAAAAAACACTTAGGAAGGAGACTTCTTCCTCTTCTGCAAGAAGAAGTTGTTGGAAAACGATGAAGAGTTCGAAAGGGCTCTTGTTTTAGTTCACAAGTCACTTGCACTACTGCCCATGAAGTTGAGGAAGAGGAAGAGGAAGGAACATGGCCAACAACTTCCTTCTAGCCCAGCTTCAGAAAGAGGGTAGACATATGAAGCTGCAAGCACAACCCAACACATACTCAATAGGCCGACAATAGTCGCAATGGTGAAAGATACATGGTTTGGACAAAAGGTATGGGAAGGGCCAGTAATAATAGAGATAATGAAAAAAACCCTACTAAATAATCCAGGTACACACCCACCTCTAACCACGACTCATCGTCCAATTGTGTAGATGTAAGAGATGGCATCAATCACGAAGGACCTCCGCATGGAGACAACCGTGGCCAAAAACAACATCACACCAACAAAGTACAAACACACTTCTAGGTATTGTTCCTCCACTTCCTTTGTTAACCATTAGCCCCCATGTTACACAGGATATGCCTCTGAAATATATTGTGGATATTTCGTATGAGGACGAGGTCCTTTTCAAATAACTTATGAATGTGCTAGGGTTTCAGGGTTCATTGGATGATGACAACATGTTTAATTGACATTAATTGCAAACAATTTTCAGACAGAAGAGGGTTTCAATGAAGCTAGAGAAATCATGAATATGAACCCACTGCAATGAAGTGTCCGATAGAGAAGAGTATGTTGAGGGATACCATAGATCTTACACATGACACTACCTATGGTAAGGCATTGCCTAAACAATCTGTGTTACAATGATCAATCACATGTATCGAAGAAGTAGAATGCGAACAACCATGATCTTTGATCCTTGCTTCCTCAATACGTTTTGCAGGATGGCCTGGTAGGGATACTTGATGAGGAAGTTGTAGTGAAAATAGATCCAATAGGGCGGGATTCGGTTTCTCTCGATGAAGAATCCATCGAGGAGTAAGAAATAGAAAATCCAGCTAGGTGGCCAGGAAATCCCATAGGATTGGATAGGAAATTAGATCGGATAGGAAAACTGATCATATTGGATTTAAAGCAACGAGTTGGCCCCTTGGTGGGCAGTGAGGCAGTGGAGGAAGGTCTGCAGGAAAGCAACAAGTATTTCACATGATAGCTTGATACAACGACAAGTACTTCATGTGACAATTGGATACAAGGTGGTTTGCTTGACAAATTTTGTTTGATTGATAGGTTTCAGGCAAAAGCTGTCCCTAAGTACATATCTTCAACATAAACATATAATGCATCATGACAACTCTATCACACAATTAATAGAAAATATATTTGTAGCTTCTATGTGCATAAACATTTTCTAGTCAATCCTTAACCCTCAACAATACACTAAGAATCCATACAAAACATATTTACAAATTTTACATTCCAAGATCATTTATAACTCACATGGGTCGATGCCCATCACAATAACCACACATTTGCAATCCATACAAACTATGATCCAATATCTTCTTGGATCAAAATTGAGATATTAAATGTGTGGGATATGCTTACACATCGCTCACATGAGTGTCATCTTCTCGCCATTTGGTAATGCTCCATAGACTAATGGACACAACAAATGTGTTGAGTATACAATCATTTAATGTCAAATTAATAAATTAAAGTAATTCATCTCTATAAATAAAAAAATATTTAAAAACTTCTATTGTTGTGGCACACTAGTGTGCTTTCAAACGTCTATTACACTAGCACTATGAAATTAAAGTGCACAACATTGGTTTTTAGAACATTGATGCATTGTCGTAATTATTAAACACATAAAATACACTTTCAATGGTGCGCTAAGCATTGGGACCGCGTGAGGAAAAAATAAACGATGAAGTAAAAATAAAAATGCTTAAAGAAGACAAGTAAATAGTTATCTAAGTCTATGCTTGTGCTTGAGGCTCAATATCATCAAACATATAACAAATTAAAATTAGGATTTTTAAATAAAAGTGGAGAATGTGTAAGAATGATGGATGAATAGTAATAAGTAGTAGGGCAATAGAGATAACTATCACTATGAAGATGCATTGGTGTCTTATGGGAACATTGTTTTAGTCTTGGATGGTATTTTTTTTACCAATGCCTCTTTAGTGCATGTGTGTTATGGTGGTACATAGATGTGTTTTTTTTAGAAGTGCATGATGCATCGATTATAGTTTAGCATATTGAAACATGTTTTCATAAAAATATGTGTAACTTCCATCCTGAGAGCTTATATTAAAATTCTAGTGTAAATGTTAAAATTTGAATATCACTTATGCATAAGTATATTTATAAGTCATGGAAGCATGTTGCTCTAAGTTAAGCTACTTATGGATAGATGAAGAATAAAGAGCAAGGTGAGTAAAGGTTACAACATGGCTAAGGCATTTAACTTTATTATGAGAAATGGATGATTTATGTTGAAATACCCCAAGACCGAGGCCTAGTTGAAATTGTAAATATGTTTTATAGGTTGGTGATCCAAGTGATTATAAGCTAGGAGGCTTATGTGATGATTAGGTCGGAGAGCCTAGATGCTAAAGGCCAGTGAGCCTATTTTTGTATATGTAAACACTCATATCATTAATATAATACATCATTGTGTGTACACCTACCACGATAAAATAGTATGGGGGACTAAACTCCACTAGGAAGGGAAAAGGAGGGGCTAAGAGCCTAGAAAAGGGGCTAAGCTAGAGGGCTTATCTCTAAGGGAATATTATATTATTATTGCAAAAGACTAAAGCAAGGATAAATCTCATATTATCATAAGTTCTTATGGGAAGGGGAATGACCTACAAGTGGAGAGGAACGCGTTCCTAGAGGGCCATGTCTTAATCAGGGCACATGCAGTTATATGTGGGGAGAATTAGTTCGTTGGGCACCATTCTCCCCAGTCACCCTCACATTTTCACAATTGACCAGTCTGCCATCGTTTCACTCTGAGACCTCCCTCTTTCGACCTCTGCAACCCATAAGCTATACGTAGTACCTCCCTATCACGGGTAACATACTCATACTGTAGTCAAGTTAGTACTGTACCGTACCCGAGCCAACATTGTTCCTTAACTGATTTAGGTTGCTACCATCTCCATTCCTAACTTGAGCGTGGTCGCTGCCATCACTAGTTCCATACCCGTTTTCAGTTGCTGCCTTCACCTGAGCCTGTAACTGGTTGACTTAAGCACTAAATTGAAGAAACGGGTTGTCAGGACCATGGATTGAAGAGGCGGGTTGTCAGGCCCGTGAGAAACTCTATCCAAGTGAGATAATTGCTGGGAAAGTGATTTCTTGAGGGATCCCAACTACAACTATAGTGCTCTAAGAATTCCTGTCCGACCTGTTGCTTAAGCCCTGGAAGGGAAGTGGGGCAGCCGAAGCACTGTTGAGAAGAGAAGGGGCACACTTCCTGGGGTGGGACATGCATGTGGGGAATGAGAGGTTGTAGGTTGTTAGTTTGAGTTGGATCCTGGAATGAGATCGTTCTTATTGTCTGATTTGTCTCAGCCTAACTAGGAAGCCCTTTACCCGTGTGGAGTTTAGTCCCAGCTCGGGGGTGACCCACTGCTGAAAGATATGAGTAGCGCGGTCTAAGGCTGGGAGGATCGTGGAAGGTTTGCATGCAATTGGTGGTCTTGTCTAAAAGATAAGTATCAATTGTGTGTTAATTTACATGCTCTGTATTTGTATATGTGTTATATTCATGAGTATTTCCTGTGTATGCTGCATGTATATGTTTACTGTTATTTCCGCATGAATCTACATATTGGTAGAATGCACACACACACACACACACACACAGACACACACACACACACACACACACACACACACACACACACACACATATATATATAGGTGATATTGTTGTTTTTATGGAGTTGGCATGGATGGCCTGGAAGGCTGGGTATGTTACAATGTATTAAGTTCTGGAAGAGTTTAAGTGTGGCATAACCCAACAATTTTAAGCCTGGGTATGTTACAATTTGGTATCAGAGCCCAAGTTTCCAAAAATGATCCTAGATGGGCCATGCAAGTTGAAATTATAGAGAAATTATAGAGAGAATTTAAGTTATAGAGTGTCAGTAGGGTGTTGGGAGAACACCTTGATTATGTTCAGAAGATCAGGAGGCTTATCTATTCAAGAAATCCAACAGAGGAAATAAACCACAACAACCATGGTTTTGGGCCACAAAGTTTAGATTTGGGCCATTGGATCTGTTCGGGAGAAGACAAATCCCTCACAGTGTTCGAAACTGGGGAAGTAGCATGATTGTTAACCCCTCAAGTCCTTCGGACTTCGCTGCTTCGACAATTTTCAATTCTTTGACGAAAAGGAGGAAAAATCCTGAAGCCCTGAAGTCCCAGAGTGAATCTACACTGTAGATCATTTGGGAGAAGGTGGACCATTGGATCCCCTAAGTGGTTCGAAAATTCGACGCTCAGGGAAATCTGGTTGTGGTTGCGCGGAATGGATTTTTCCCCGAAGTCCCAAAGTCCAGAACCAATCTGGACCATTCATGTTTGGGGACACGTGTCCGCAGATTAACAAGTGTTCGAAATTTCAGCATTCCACAGTTCAAGGGCTAGGTGGTGATCAACAGTGAAAACTTCTGAAGCCTGAAGCCTCGAACTGTCGGAGTCCCGAAACTCCGAAGAAGCATAGTTCGAAAGTTCAACATTCAAGAGATTTGTAATGTTATGTTGAGAAGTGTCCCTAAGCCCGAAGTCCTGAAGCGTCGGAGAGAGACAGTTTGGGAGTTTTCCAGTTCGACGTTCGAGAGTTTTGAAATGTTTAGTAGCAAAATCATCTGAAGCCCGAAGTTCCAAAGTCCCAAAGCGTCAGAGCCCCGGAGCTCCGGGGAACACCTGTTTGAAAATTCGGCATTCAAGAGTTATATAGTATGCTGGTGTGAAATTTTCCAAAGCCCGAAGTGCCGAAGTCCCGGAGCGTCGGAGTGACGTGGCATGTTGACGTCACTTAGGCTGACGTGGACCTATTCGAGAGTTTGAAAGTTTGGCATTCGGGTGTTTTGATGTGTTCTGGTGTGAGATCCTCCAAAGTCCCGTAGCGCCGGAGTGAGGTGACATGCTAATGTCACGTAGGGTGACGTGGAACCACACTAAGCATGCCACATGTCACCTTGTTTTGTGATTTTTACAAACCTTTTGTACCAATTAGAACTTGACACGTGTCACCCATAGATTGGGCCACACATCATCTCAACATTCCATGTAGCACCCCCTGGTGCATGATTGCTGGTGAGACTCCAGAAGTTCGGAGATTCAACATTCGGGGATATGTGTGTATGTTGTTGCAAGATCTTTCGAAGCCCGAAGCTCTAGAGCTTGGGAGCACCGAAGTAGTTCACGTGTTCAACGTTCGGGGAACTTTACGTGTTGTGTGGTCCAAACTTTCGAAGCCCGAAGTAGGGGAGTGTCAGAGTAACGAAACAAAAAAGTGCCAACCCGAGAATTTGGACATTCGACGTTTCAAAGAATTAAGGTGTAATAGTATAAAAACCTTCGAAGCACGAAGCTCCGAAGCGCTAGTCCAGGAGTTTTCCAGTTTGACATTCGAGAGTAGTGTTATGTTATGTTAACGAAACTTCTGAAGCTTTGATGATGTCCCGTGAAATAGTTCACTAGTTCGACATTCGAGAGAAATAAGATGGGAGGTAGTAAGAGCCTCTGAAGCCCGAAGTTCTAGAGCCTCGAAGCTTCGAAAAATCACCTTTCGATTAAGCGTTTGGTCACAGGCCATGGTCACATGAGATTGGGGGTTGAAGAAAAAGGGCTAGTGCTTGAAAAATTGTTTTTAAGGACATAAAAGGGGCTTAGAAAAGAAGCTCGTGCGGTTTTTGATTTGTACGGACCAACATTGGAAGGAAATCACAGGAGCGTGTGAACCCTAAGAGAGGATTCAACATGGGTTCAAGAGCTAAATCAACTTCCAAAGAAGATCACTTGTGTAAGGGTCAACCTCGCATAAAGGACAATTGTTTTTAGATATCCATAACTTTCTGCTCAAGACTCAGAATTGAGCAAGGGAGTAGTCACTGGAAAGATCTTGGACAACATAATATAATTGTTCACACAAAAAATTGAGCTGAACAATCAATTTCTCATAAAATCAAAAGAAAGAAGTCTAATATATTATTGAACTAAAATGGTTCATACTTTTATGAAATTGTTGAGACAGTTAGCCTGAAAAAGTTATGTTGGCTGCATATTTTGCAGAGTTAACAACAACTAGATCAGATCAGGATCAACATAGATTGAATAGGAATGGAAGATACACATGGGGGTTACAACTAGGAATATGAGATCAGAAGGATGGATGTCCATATGGGTATTGAAGGTACAAACTCAAATGGACATGGAGAAGGAAAGGATGAAAACATGAATATGGTAGAGACCATTAATTTTTTTCAAAAAGATGTCCAAATTCATAAAGATGATAATGAAAGGCTTATGAAATCCAAGGAGAAACATGATGACTTCAACATGAAGTTAATGTAGAGCTTGGATATAATTGAAAATAAATTGGATAAGGAGAATGGCTCAAGCAAATCAGGAAGTCACAGGTCTCCTAATGAGAAAGGTAGAAAAAGAAATGCTAGCTGACATCGCCATCACTCCCCAAGCCATTCCAATAGGAGAGCACACAATAGCTCAAGTCCATCCCCTGTCAGGAAGCTTAAGAAGAGGTCTGGGGTGGATGAGCTACAAGGAGAAATGTACAAGATAAAACCTCCTACGTTTGAAGGTGAGCACAAGAAGGATGAGGATGCAGAGACATGGCTGCTAGGCATGAGAAAATATTTTCAATTGCATAATTATTGTTCAGATGCAGAAGGAAGAATTGCTATCTATAAACTCAAGGGAAAGGCATCCATGTGGTGGGACCAACTTGTACAGGAGCAACACATTAAAGAGAAAAATGTTACTTGGAAGGAATTCAAGAATCATTTTCAAAAGAAATACTTGACTAAGAGATATTATGACAAGAAAATGAAGGAGTTCTTTGAACTCAAGCTAGGGAGTATGACCATCGATGAATATGAAAGAAGGTTTTTGTAACTGTTGAAGTATGTCTCCTTCATCAAGGATGAGACAATTAAGATTCAGAGGTATTTGAGTGGGATGCCATCTTTCATCAGTGACAAGATACAATATGATGATCCCAAAACTTTGGAGGAGACCATAAGGCGAACTAAATGCCTATATGATCAACACAAAGGAAAGCCAACTTTCCAAAAAGCTTGGGAAGAGAAGAATAAGTACAAGATGGAACTGAAGAAGAAGGGGAATAAGCCACTATTCTTCAGAAATAGTCCTTAGGGACAACCAGCTTCTAGAGAGCCTAGAACGATTGAGATAGGGGGCAAAGGCTAAGACAACCACCTATTCAATGTTGGGGTTGTAAGGGAAATCATAAGTATAGAGATTGTCCTCATATAAGTGAAAACGTGAGAGTTGTTTACAATGTATAGCAAGCTGAAACAGTGGAGGACATGGGAAGGAATGTACCCAAGATCTATGCAGCCCTGGACAACACGCAAGCTAAATTTCAGTCACACATGATTGAAGTGGAATGTATGATCAACAACCAAACCATTGAAATTTTAATTGATTCAAGATCTAGTCATAGTTATATAGATCCTAATATGGTGGAAATATTTCATTTGCCAAGAAGAAAGCATGGAAAATCTTGGTTGGTGCAGCTGGCTACCAAAGCCAAAAGAAAAGTTAATGAGATGGTTAAGTCATGCCTAGTGGACATGAATGGACTGAGCACCAAGGCATATTTGAACATCTTTCCTTTAGGTTTATATCACTATCTAATTGGTATGGATTGGTTGGACCAACACCGTGCTATCCTAGATTGTTATAATAAAGCATTTACTTACTAGGATGAGGAAGGGAATCTAAGGACAGTGCAAGGAATTCCCATGACAATATCTGTCAGAGAAATTTCAACATTATAACTGAAGAAATGTTACAAAAAAGGATGTCAATTATTTGCAGCTCATATGGAAGAAACACCTAAGGATAAGGTGTCAAATATTGAAGATTATGCAATCCTAAAGGAGTTTGAGGATGTATTTAAAGAAATACCAAGATTACCCCCTAAAAGAGATATTGATTTCTCTACAAATCTGATGCCTGGAGCAGCTCCCGTATCAAAGACCCCTTATAGGATGAGTACACTAGAGTTAAAGGAGTTGCAAATGCAACTAGAAGAGCTTCTGAAGAAAGGATATATACGCCCAAGTGTGTCACCTTGGGGTGCTCTGGTATTATTTTTGAATAAGAAGGATGGAACATTGAGACTTTGTATTGACTTCAGGTAGTTGAACAAAGGAACTGTAAAGAATAAGTATCCTTTGCCAAGGATCGATGACCTCTTTGATCAGTTGAAGAATGAAAAAATATTCTCCAAGATTGATCTCAGGTCTGGTTATCATCAGGTAAGAATTAAAGATGAAGACATCAACACGACTGCTTTTAGAACAAGGTATGGTAATTATGAGTTCACAGTGGTGCCATTTGGATTATCAAATGCACCGATTTTCTTCATGTGTTTGATGAATGGTGTTTTTAGAGAGTACTTAGATAAGTTCGTCATTGTATTTTTGGATGACATTCTTATATATTCAAAGTCGAAAGAAGAGCATGAACAACACTTGAAGATGGTATTGCATGTGTTAATGGAGCATCAATTGTATGCTAAATTGAGCAAGTGCTCATTTTATCAGAACAAAATTCATTATTTGGGGCATATCATATCAAAGGAAGGGATAATAGTGGATCCTGAAAAGATTGAGGCGATTAGAGGGTGGTCAACACCTAGGAATGTGACAGAAGTTCGATCCTTCATGGGCCTTGCAGGCTACTACAAAAGATTTATTGTAGGATTCTCAAAGATTGCACACTCGATCACTTCCTTACAAAAGAAGGGAGTGAAGTTTCAGTGGTCATTGGAGTGTGAAAAGTGTTTCCAACACTTAAAGAAACTATTAAACAATGATCCAATTCTAAGGATTGCTGACCCAAATGAAGACTTCATTGTATGCACATATGCATGTAAAGGAGGACTTGACAGAGTCCTTAGTTAAAATGGGGTTTTTGTATGTTATGAATCGAGGAAGTTGAAGGAGCATGAAAGGCATTATGCCACTCATGATTTGGAGTTGGCAGCCATAGTGCATGCTTTGAAGAAGTGGAGACACTACCTTATGGGGAAAAGGTTCGAGTTAAGGACAGACCATCATGGTCTAAAATATTTATTCGGATAACCAACTCTAACTGCCAGGCAGAGTAGGTGGTTGGAATTTATCAATGAATATTACTTTGATATAAAGCATATCAAAGGGAAAGAGAATAAGGTGGTTGATGCACTCAACAGAAGAGTGCATGAATTGCATGCTACAACCATAAGCATGTACCAAAATCTTAGAGGCTGCAAAATCATATTTGCAATACATGGAAGTAATGACAAAATTACAACAAGGTATTTTGTAGCAAAAAATGGAGGACTACAAGTAGGGAAACAATGAAATTCTCAAGTACAGAAGAATAATTTATGTACCAAATTCCCAAGAATTGAAAATTATGATATTGAGGGAAATGCATATTGTACCTTATGTTGGACACCCAAGGTATCAAAAAACAATTACAGCTATCAAGAGCCAATATTATTGGCTAGGCATGAAGAAAGAAGTTGTTGAGTACATTGCCAAATGTTTGGAGTGTCAAAAGGTCAAGGCTGAGCATAGACACCCAGCTGGGTTGCTGCAACCATTACCCATCCCTGAGTGGAAATGGGAAGTGGTAACAATGGACTTCATCACCAAACTTCCTAGAACAAGAAAGCAACATGATTCGATCATGGTAGTGGTGGACAAGCTTACTAAAGCTTCCCATTTCATCCCAGTAAATCTCACTCACAAGGAAACTAACGTTGTTGATATTTGTATGAGGGAAATTGCAAGATTGCATGGTATACCCAAGACAATTGTGTCTGACAGAGATCCAAAATTCACATCAAATTTCTGGAAAGGATTATTTAAAGGATTTGGAACAAATTTGAATTTTAGCACAACTTATCATCCAGAATTTGATGGGAAAACAAAGAGGGTGAATCAAGTGATTGAGGATATGTTGAGGATGTATGTGATGGATAAACCATCAAAATGGGAAGACTACCTACATTTGGTAGATTTTTCTTAAGAAATGGGTACTAAGAATCTCTGAAGATGATCCCATTTGAGGCACTTTATGGCAAAAAGTGCAACACACCAGCAAGTTGGGACAACCCATCAGATAGGGCACTGGTTGGGCCAAAATTACTCAAAGAAATGGAAGAGCAGATGTCAAAAATAAAGCAGAATTTTAAGGCTGTTCAATATAGGAATAAAAGCTATGCTGATAAGGGCAGAATTCACAAGGAATTTAAAGTGGGTGATAATGTATTCTTGAAAGTGGAGGCCAACCAGTTCCCCGAAGTTGGGAAATTTTTCAAAGTTGGCAGCTTGTTATTGTGGGTCATTTGAAATCCTAGAGAGGATTGGGCCTATAGCTTATATGCTTGCATTAACTGCATCAATGTCTATTCATAATGTATTCCATGTATCATTGCTCAAAAAGTATATACATGATGCTAATCATGCTATTGATTGGAATGTGATTCAGGTGGAGCAAGAAGGTGCTTTTCAAGTGCATCCGATGTGCATACTAGATCGGAAGATCAAGCAGCTCCGAAATCGAGCCATAGATCTAGTAAAGGTCCAATGGACCTGGTACGGTCCTAATGATGCAACTTGGGAACACGAAGATGTTATGCAGGTAGGATACTCACATCTTTTTCAATATTTTTGAAAATTTTGATGGTAATATGTAAATAATATGCATTGAGGATAGTGCATAAATAAGGGGAGGGGAATGTAATACCCCAAGACCGAGCCCTAGTTGAAATTGTAAATATGTTTTATAGGTTGATGAGACAAGTGATTATAAGCTAGAAGGATTATGTGATGATTAGGCTGGAGAGCCTAGATGCTAAAGGCCAGTGATCCTATTTTTGTATATGTAAACACTCATATCATTAATCTAATACATCGTTGCGTGTAGATCGACTACAATAAAAGAGTATGGGGGACTAAACTCGACTAGGAAGGGAAAAGGAGGGGCTAAGAGCCTACAAAAGGGGCTAAGTTAGAGGACTTATCTCTAAGGGAATATTATATTATTATTCCATAAGACTAAGGCAAGGATAAATCTCATATTATCCTAAGTTCTTATGGGAAGGGGAATAATCTACAAGTGGAGAGGAACGAGTTCCTGGAGGGCCATGTGTTAATCAAGGTGCATGAAGTTATATGTGGGGAAAATTAGTTCGTTAGGCACCATTCTCCCTAGTCACCCTCACATTTTCACGATTGACCAGTCTGCCATCGTTTCACTCCGAGATCTCCCTCGTTTGACCCATCCCAGAAGCTGTATGCAGTACCTCCCTGTCACGAGTAACATACTTGTACTGTACTCGATCTAGTGTTGTACCATACTCGAGCTACTACCGTTCCTTAACTGATTCTTGTTGCTTCCATCTTCATTTCTAACCTGAGAGTGGTCGTTGCCATCACCAGTTCCATACCCGTTTTCTATTTCTTCCTTCACCCAAGCCTGTAACTGGTTGAATTAAGCACTGAACTGAAGAAATGGGTTGTCATGCCCATGGATTGAGGCGGGTTGTCACTCTCGTGAGAAACTCTTTCCAGGTGAGAGACTTGTTGGGAAAGTGATTTCCTGAGGGAGCCCAACTACAACTATAGTGCTATGAGAATTCTTGTCTGGCCTATTGTTGAATCCCTAGAAGGGAAGTGGGGCCGCTGAAGGATTGTTGAGAAGAGAAGGGGCACACCTCCCGGGTGGAGCATGCATGTGGGGAATGAGAGGCTGTAGGCTGTTAGTTTGAGTTGGCTCCTGGAACGAGATCCTTCCTGTTGTCTAATTTATCTCAACCTATCTAGGAATCCCTTTACCCAGGTGGAGTTTAGTCCCAGCTCGGAGGTGACCCATCGCTGAAAGTTATGAGAAGCGTGGTCTAAGGCTGGGAGGATCATGGAAGGTCTGCACACAATTGTTGGTCTTCTCTAAAAGATAAGTATCGATTGTGTGTTAATTTACATGATGTGTATTTATATATGTGTTATATTCATGGGTATTGCCTATGTATGCTGCATGCATATGTTTACTGTTATTTCCGCATGAATATGTATAATGGTATTATTGTTTTTATGGAGTTGGCATGGACGACTTGGAAGGCCGGGTATGTTACAATGTATTAAGTTCCGCAAGAGTTTAAGTGTGGCATAGCTCATCAATTTTAAGCCTGGGCATGTTACATATGCTCAATCAAAGCAAAGCAAGTGCTTTGTACTATATTAATGGCCTATTCATCATTAATGAACATAATTGTTGAGTAGGCAACTTGAAATTTATCTCAAATTTTAAGGACTTTTAAAAAATATAGATTGGGTGATCCTTATGCGTCGAGCTATGCAACATTTACTACATGTTGTGGTAGTGTATGCACCATTGGTTGTGTATTTGCAAATATATTTAACCACATAAAATTTTAAGGATCCACACTTATCTTAAAGTATAGAAAACTTATTGAAACTTACTAATTATAAAAATGTGATCCCTAAAATGTTTGGTGATATTATTGGAAAAATATTCAAATTTACAAGGATTTTATATAGTTTTTAGAAAAAATTGACAATTTTTAGAGTAAAATACTTTTGTCCCATAAAATTTGGGAAATCATTTAGAAAATAAATGAAAAATTGGTGAATCTTTTTGAAAAAAAAAAGCTAAATTAGCCATAGGTGAAATTTAACCCCTAAAATTTCCCATATATCCAACGATGCATAAATACTCATTATATGCACTATTGGATATTTGAGCATATAGATCTAATGATGCATACACCACCACAACATTGCAAAGATTGGTGCATAATGCATATCCATTGGTGCGTATATTACTCAATTTATGCATAATTGAATCTTTATGCATATGCATCCAACAATGTATACATTACCATAGTACTGTAGTAAACACTACAAAATTTGATGCATAAGGTTCAATACACACACACTATCACAACATTACGATGATGATAGTTAACGTCAACTAAGACCAAAATTGGTCTATCAAACCTTAAGAAAGGTAAGAGATTACTTAGATTTATTTAAAATGTTATTTCAATGCTAAAAAAACATTAGGAGAATCGTTCCAAGATCACTATAATTTTGATGACTTAGAAGGTTAGGAAGGTCGGTATTATGATCAATATTTTGAAAATGACATCTAATTTGGATATACACAGGGCACTTCAAGAGAAAGTGTTTTTCATCTTCAACCTTATTGGTGTCACAAAGGTGACATATTCTTTCATGCCATGGTTTTTTGGGGATTGTCCAATGCCCAGTCTCACTATGTAGCTCATGAGAATTAGTTCTAATTTTAGCAATACGAATTCTCTTTTTAATGCTAGTCAAAACAAAGAGATAATTTTGATCTTCAAGATTAGGGTTAACGACCTCCTTATGATATATTAATTTTCTTTTATCCTCTAATTCTTTATCACACCATAGATTCTCCTTATATTTAGCTTGAACAATATTTTTAATATCATTGATATTATGCATATTAACTTCTTCTTTTCCTCTTTTTTCAAGCCCCAAGGGTTAGCTCAAGTAGCTTGAGCTAGACGTGAAGCTATCTTGAGGTCACGGGTTCAAATCTTTTATTCCTCCTTAGGGTTAGGCTCCGTAATCAGGGCACAAAGTGGGGAAGTACTCGAGGGTTTCCCGTGAAGATATTCCATCTAAAAAAAAACTTCTTCTTTTATTCCCCAATGATTTAGCCAAGACTTGCCATCCCACTTGATTATTATTATTACCAGTCAAATTGTCGCTGTGACCTTAAAAATAGATTATTATTATTATTAAAATAAATTTATTAAAAAATTTAATGTAAAATAACTTTATTAAAATATTAAATCAAAATTAACAAAGAAAATTAGTAAAATACACAAACCATGTGAAAGAAGAGGTTGCAAGTGGATTGAGAATTTTGAATCTTACAATTAGAGTTTGAATAATCCCAACTACGAAGAAGTCAATGCTTATGAAGGGACTTGCACGACGTTGGACCATGAGAAGAACATGGCTGCGGGGAAGGAATGAAAGGGGAGGAAATGTACGACACAATATCAAGAAAACCATCAAAGAATCGTGGGAGTAAAAAGGGAAAAGTGTGCACATATTGTTTCTATCTGTAGCACATGGAAAACCATTTTTAGGTTAAACAAGTGCTGCATGGCAGCGCAGTCCCTGCCGGGTTGAATTGGGAATAAATGCATAGGGATGGGGGAAAATGTAGCAGAGGAAAATGGAAACTATAGCGGAGATGTGGAAAGCAACATGAAGCATAGGTGGTATCCATGTAGGAAATGGCACGTGGCCCCTAGAGCAATTCTGGCATTGAAACCATTTAGTTTTTGAAAGTATATAATCCATCTTGCTTTTATTTTTTACCAGTAGTCTGACTTGCCATGTTCGAAATTTCCGTTCCTATATTGCATGTTTTATCTCTTCAATGTATTTATGAAATTCATTTATAATGATTTCTGTATACTTCCAACTGGTTAGATTTAAGTACAATTTTCATAGTCACTTCTTTAAATAGATCATCTGGCTTGTGTGTCTCTATATGTGTCAGGAAAAATAAAGTTATATGCAGTGGAAAATAAACACCTTTATTTTTTTTTGAGTCCTACTACGTTCTTATAGATGTGGTACTCCTCTATAAGTTTTTTCTGTCGCGTGTATAGTTCAAATGTGGGACTTAGAGAATATCCGTTGCAATGACTTGAAGCAATACAAAACAATATAAAATGTTTTTTTTTTTTTGAAATAAAGGTTCTTGGAAAATAGGACCAGGAATCACACACATTAAACATTGAAATTAAATAAACACAATCTCTTGACATTCAACATAGTTGAAGTTAAAAAATTCAGAGCACATAAATATAAAAGGAGATAAAAATAATTTTATTTGAAATATATCAAAAAATAATATTGTTTGTTACATATTCCTGTAAATTTAAATGCATTTGTCATATAGACTGGGATTGGGGATCCCATGGACCATAAAAGAAATATGTACAAGAAATAGGACTGTAGAAAGAAGAAGTGGACGACGATAGAGAGCAAGACCTGGAAATAAGAAATTGGAAGGTATCAGTCTTTGGTTAGACATTTCTATTTAAAAAGGTGGAATAAATGGATTGATAAACAAAGCGGGATGTGATCAGTATAGACTTATAGTGATGATATATATCTCCCCCTTTGCTATTTTCTTGCTGATGCCTTTTTATTGCTGTCGTCGATGACTACTGGAATCGTGCCTACTGCATGTTGCCCTTCATCGGCGAGCTTCTCGATTTCCCTTTGGAGCCATTCTTCAATGTGGCCTCTCAAGGGGGCCACGTTGTTCTCATCCCAGATTTTTATGTTGAAAAGCTCATTTTCTAATTCCCTTAGATCGATAGAAATATTACGTAGAGCTTGATCAATTTCTTCATTTTGTACCGAATAGTCCACTAGCCAGTTGTCCACATCATCTTCACCATATTCAAGGATGCTGTAAAACATTTCTAAAGACAACCCCTTAAAAATATCAACCTATTCATCAAAGGCTTGCTTAGTTAAGGGCAAGGAGTTGACGATTAAGTTGGGGTCTTGGACCTCGTTGGTACTTCCGACTAAGTCTATTTCGGTCAACTTTCTGGATAATTCTTCTTTCTTTGATATGACTTGTTCACATGATTGGACAATGAGATGCATGTTTAATCATAGAGGGGATTTCGCAATTAATCCCAAAAATTATATCTGAGATGCATGTTCTTCACTTTCTCTTTCCAACATGCATTTAATTGAGTGATCCAGTTTGGGGAGGGGAGATATTCTTGTCTTATTCTCATATATGTCATGTTGGTGACATGGATGCAAAAAGGGATGACCGTGTATATATAGAAACGTTCTTCATTTTTTAAATCCGCCTGCAAATGTTCATACAAAGCATGTGCCCTTGTTCCAAGGGAAGCGATACCTTGTGTTTTTTCCTAGGCCTCGGTAATAAGCTCCATTATTTTCTTGATATTCTTCTCCACATAGCCTCTACACAATGCGAGGAGGATGGAGGATACTTTTAACTTGGCTGCAGGGGTGGAAGGCATGGTTTTTTCTAAAGGACTAGAAAGCAATGGCATAGGAATCAAAGCTTCCTCCAATTCCTTGAATCGGTCCTTCAGTCTGGAATTATCGACCTCAATGCCTCCAATGGAATCATCAAGAGCATCTTCAGTTGCTTGGTGAAGTCGAGAGATTTGGGACGGCTACATGTTCCCAAGGTTAATCTCTGAATGAGATTTCCCTTTCTTATTTCTTACATTTCTCTTTTCAATAATTATTTTTTTAGACTTGCTGTAAAAAACAATGCTCTGGAATACAAAGGATTCATCTTCATAAAAAAATTTGGTCTCAACTATTTCCATTAGGGGACTATGCTGGATTGCCTCCCTGGGCTGATCAACGTTGCAGAATACACTATCTAGATCAATCTCAAGTTCCATGTCTTCACTCTCAATTTCAGGCTCTTCCGCTTTCCTTACAAAGTTTTTTCTCTTCTTCTTCACAGGAAGCTCGTGAGAACTATCAATTTTAGCGTGACGAGGGTTCTTATCTCCTCCTCTGTTTGAAGAATTTTGGGTTTCTTCTTACTAGGGTGGGCCATTGGAGCGATGGTCCGGGATGTCATACTCTTGGGAGTGGCAGTCGGGGATTGAACACTCTTCTCATCGGGGCCTTTTCCCTCTTGTTTGTACAATTCAGTGGTGCTTTGTAATGTCTCTAGGTCGTCAGCATCAGAAGGAGTGTTGTTGTCATTGCCTCTGTTTTCGCTCAGGCGTCTCTGGAAAAAAGAATTGTTGAAGCCAACTACTAGTAAATGTTCTAAAAAAATCCCATTAGGGTCGAACCCTCTTAGCCTTTTAGCATATCTTAGGTTCAAGTTGTTGAAATGGGCTGCGAATTTGTCAATCTTGTTGATGTTCCTCAACTCGAAGTTCTCGAATTTCCAAGGCAGAGGAATGAACTATTTTTTTAAATGCAACCAATAGTTGTATTGTCTTACTATTTTTGTAACAAACATTTTGTCCATAATGTGACATGGAAGGAAAAAATGATTTTCCTTGGAGCCAAAAATACTTATCACACTGTAATTCTCCATTTGTTCAAATGCCCCCTTCCTGTCCAAAAACTTGGTTTCCTGGTCAAACATGCGGGGATCATCCTTTCCTAACAATAAATATTTGAAAACAGAGACAAAATCATTAAAAACCTCATAAAAATAGTGGGAGGCCTTGTGCCTCCACAAGGCCTGGTACCAGAAGGTTACTGGGTCGAATTCACAATTTACCTTCTTGGACACAAACAATTTTGGAAACAAACAACAATGCGCTATTGCGAAAACCATGTAGGATGACATATAAAATTTCTTCTCCTTTTTGAAGCGTGACATTTGGGAATAGATTTAAATGGAAATTAGCTTCCCCCAATAAAAATTGGCTTGTTCCTTTACTACGAAATACAAAATATAAAGAACCATGATGGAAATACTTGCTATGGATTCCTGTCCTGTTATTCTTGTAAATGACTAGACAATTTCCCGAAATGGATTTCTAAATGAACTAACCTGCAAGCTTGTGATATCTTCAGGAACTACCGTTGGGTATTCCAGGAAATCGGGCAAGAGGTCCAACCCGTTATCATGATTTTTTAGGATCTTCTTGGAGTCTTTTCCTCTGAAGGTCAATGTTGGCTCCAACAATCTTAACATCTTGCAAAAGACCTGAGGTGAAAAATAAACAGGAGAGTGGTCCCGTAGTGGAATAATTCTTTGGCCTGAAATATATCTATCGACGTAGCAAGAGACCAGATCCTTACAGTCAAAAACTTCAAGGACACAACCTGCACAAGGAATTCCAGAGGTCCAAATTACTTTTTTCTGGGCGGAAGGGGATGCATAGTAAGAGTATGCCCTGGACCACTGGAAGTTCTGGTCCTCACACCTGAAGATGTTGGCTGTATCTCCACAGAACTACTATCGAGCTGGTGCCACAAGTTTATGAGAATGTCCGTTTTCTCTAGACAATGCTTGAAATGAACAGTTGGAGGGGATAGTATAACCCTCCGCAAATGTTGGTCCAATGCATGTGAATGGGAAATCTCCTCGAGCCTTTCTCTCATTAATGACAATCTCTACGTGTGCTGCATGATGAGATGTTAGCAGTAAAGCTTAGTTATTGCATACTTAGAAGTGCGAAGGTGGCAGGTACGATGAAGATCAATTAAGGATTGGAGGTTACATGAACCCGCCAACCCGACGACGCACGAAATAAATTCCATGATGTTTGAAATTAACACTCAAAAGGGATAATATAACCCTCCACAAATCTTGGTTTAATGCATATTAATGAGAGATCTCCTCGAGCCTTTCACTCAGTAATGACAATCCTTATGGTTCCCGCATGATGAGCTATTAGAATTAAAGCTTACTAATTGCATATTTAGAAATAATACCTTATATATATATATATATATATAAAACAGTCGGACGAGCTTCAAAGTAGGGTTACAAGGGATACTGAGGAGAGGTGAGGCCCCGACGGTC
>ML786250.1:586807-626926 GCA_009831015.1 Picea engelmannii | reverse complement strand
TAAACAATTTTTTATTATAAACAAGTGCGAAGGTGGCGGGGACGGGGAAGAGAAAGTAAGGAATGGCCAAGTATGAAAAGAGGCCAGACGAGCTTCAAAATAGGGTTACAAGGGATACTCGTGAGAGGTGAGGGCCCGACAGTCAAATTGTATGTCTCGGAAATTTTGAGTGCAAAACGCATAAAACGAAAGAGGGAATGATGGGGCAGTTCAACGGTCAGTTTGTATATCGCGGAATTTTGGGTGTTGTTTGCAGGTTGCGGAACAATGGAAGCACAATCTTGAGCCTGCTTGTCCGGGAACCTGCAATCGAAAAAGTGGCTAAGTATGGAATAGGGAAACGGTTAGTCAGACTCATTTTGGCTAATATATGAAATTTGTAATAGATATCCCATTACCTGACATGATCTTTTTTGCATGTTTCTGGACAAGTCGTGTAGGGATAGTCAGTGTGACTGTCTCCTCGAGGGTTTTACTCATTAATGACAATATTTATGGTATAATAATGTTTTTATAAACAATTTTTTTTATTATAAATAAGACTCTTATATATATGTATAAGTATGAAAAGCGGTTGAACGTGCTTCATAGTAGGGTTACAAGGGATACTCAGGAGAGGTGAGGGCCCGACGGTCAAATTGTATGTCTTTATATATATATAATAGGGAATAGAGAAACAGTCAGTCAAACTCGTTTTCGCTAATATATTGAAATTTGTAATAGATATCCCATTACCTAGCATGATCGTTTCTGCATGTTTATGGACAAGTTGTGTAGGGATAGTCAAAGTGACTGTCTCCTCGAGGATTTTACTCATTAATGACAATATTTACGGTATAATAATGTTTTTATAAACAAATATATATATATATATATATATATATATATGAAAAGTGGTCGGACGAGCTTTAAAGTAGGGTTACAAGGGATACTCAGGAGAGGTGAGGGTCTGACGGTCAAATTGTATGTATTTATAGTATATATAATAATAATAATAATAATGTTTTTATAAACATTTTTTTATTATAAACAAGTGTGAAGGTGGCGGGGACGGGGAAGAGCAAGTAAGAAATGGCCAAGTATGAAAAGCGGTCGGATGAGCTTCAAAATAGGGTTACAAGTGATACTCAGGAGAAGTGAGGGCCCGACAGTAAAATTGTATGTCTTGGAAATTTTGAGTGCAAAATGCGTAAAATGGAAGAGGGCATGATGGGGCAGTTCAACGGTCAGTTTGTATGTCACAGAATTCCGAGTGTTGTTTGTATGTCGTGGAACAATGGAAGTGCAATCTTGAGCCCGCCTGTCTGGGAACCTCCAATTGAAAAAGTGGCTAAGTATGGAACAGGGAAATAGTTGGTCAGACTCATTTTTGCTAATATATTGAAATTTGTAATAGATACCCCATTACATGGAAAGATCTTTTCTACATGTATATCACAGAATTCTGGGCGTTGTTTGCAGGACGCGAAACAATGGAAGCGCAATCTTGAGCCAGCCTATCCAGGAACCCACAATCGAAAAGTGGCTAAGTATGGAATAGGGAAACAATCGGTTAGACTCATTTTCGCTAGTATATTGAAATTTGTAATAGATATCCCATTACCTGGTAGGATCTTTTCTGCATGTTTCTGGACAAGTTGTGTAGGAATTGTCAGTGTGACTGTCTCCTTGAGGATTTTACTTATTAATGACAATATTTATGATTGTTGCATGGTGAGATGTTAGCATTAAACCTCAATTATTTCATACTTGTAAAGAAGTGCGAAGGTGGTGGGCACATGAAACAACGATTAGGAATTGGATATTTCGTGAACCTGCCAACCCGACGATCTGCGAAAGAGATTCCAAGAAATGGAAAAGTATGGAAAGTAGATGGGTGAGCTTCAAAATGGAGTGACAATAGTTCCCCAGGAGACGCGAGGCCCCGATGGTCAAATTGTATGTCTCAGAACTTTTGAGTGTAAAATGTGTAACACAGAAGAGGAGATGATGTGGGAGTCCGACAATAAATTTGTATATCACGAAAGTCCAGGTGTTGTTTGTAGGTCACGGAACAATGGAAGTGCAATATAGAGCCCGCCTGCTCGGGAATCCATGATCGAAAAAGTGGCTAGGTATGGAATGGGGAAGTGGTCAGTCGGAGTCACGATATAAAAGCATGAGTGCAAATGTGAACCTGTGAGTTTGCCAATCGACGTAGTTAGACATTTTCAGAAAAACAACTAAGTAACTAGAAAGAGAAAGTATAGGGGAAAAAGAAACGAGAAGTCGGTTAAGTATAGAAGAGGGAAAAGAAGGGATAATATATTCAAATCTGTAATAGACATCCCATTACCCAACAATATATTTTCTGCATGTTTCTGGACAAGTTGTATATTTATTGCATACTTCGAAAGAAGTGTGAAGGTGGCGGTCACATGAAACAATGAATAGGAATTGGAGATTTCATGAACCTCCCAACCCAACGATCTGCAAAAGAGATTCCAAGAAATGGATAAGTATGGAAAGCAGTCAGACGAGCTTCAAAATAGGGTGACAAGGGTTCTCGAGGAGACGTGAGGCCCCGATGGTCAAATTGTATGTCTTAGAAATTTTGAGTGCAAAATGTGTAACACGGAAGAGGGGATGATGTGGGAGTCTGGAAGTCAATTTGTATATTGTGGAAGTCTGGGTACTGTTTGCAGGTCACAGAACAATGAAAGTGCAATCTAGAGACCGCATGCCCATGAATCCGCTATCGAAAAAGTGGCTAGGTATGGAATGGGGAAGTGGTTAGTCGAAATCGTGATATAAAAGCATGAGTGAAAATGTGAACTCGTGAGTCCACCAACCTGCACAACTAGACATTTTCGGAAAAACGACTAAGTAACCAGAAAGAGAAAGTAGAGGGGAAAAAGAAAGGGGAATTTGGTTAAGTATAGAAGAGGGAAAATAAGGGGATAAAAGAGTGGGAAAATAGAAAAGTGGAGGGCAATTTTCGTAATTGCCCTCCAATATTCTAGTCCAATATTTTATCCACTTACTCATTTTCTATTGTGCTTGTATCATTAAAAAGGGCGTGAGCAAATGCTTTGTTGAAGATTTGTTTTTATTGCAACTTGTGGGAGTAATTGTGTTCTTGATACATTATTCAATGACTTGACATATTATTTTAAGTATTAAACTCCCTGCATGATGGGTTGTTAGCATTAAAGCTTAATAATTGCATATCTAGAAATAAAAATGACGAACTTGAATTTTAATATTGTGGTTGATTTCATAGCCCCATTTGACTTCAACTACCATATATCAAATTGTTTTTTTTTTTTTTTTTAAATATTCGCGAAGAAGAAATTTGGTAATTTCATTAATAAAGTAAAAGTGCTCAAATAGAGGCCAGGGGATGGACAACTAATAAAATGTTTCCTTTTTGAGTAAAGGAATCAAGGAAGCGAAAGGGAAATAAGAGATCGTTTTCTCAGCAAGGTTGAGATGAAAACAAAACTTCTTGGGCGGGGCCCCAATTCCCGCATCGTGAATTAGTGTTGCTATGTTCTATCTGCATTACAAATAGAATTGAATGCTGGTTTGAAACTATTTGAAATTCATTTATGTTTCCATAGAAGCCTAATGGGATCGACACAATGCATTGTCATGTAATTGTTCGATGCTCCATATTAGATCAAATTACTTGAGCCAGTACAATATTCAGGAATGTCGAGACTATCTAACCATGAAAATGAGAAGAGGTGTTAAATCCAACAAAGAAGCACCAACCAAAATCCCAAGGCAATTTTTTTAATAGTAAATCTATAAAAAAAAATAGTGGGTAGTATATATTTATCCATAAACATTAGACTCAATTCTTTGCACTGAAGCATTGAACATATTTGTCATAAATACAAGTACAAGAGTTACAAAAAAAAAGAAACATGCATACAATTCCGTGTTGTTCCTCTAGTGAGACAACATGCAGGAGCCATCGACAAGCTCTTGAACATGCATACAAAACTCATTACCATGCTTTTTTAGGAAGTCAGGCTTGCAGTCTTCTCCTCAGAAGTTCAATGTTGGCTGTCGCAATCTCAATATCTTGCGGAAGACTTGAGGTGACAAAGAAACATGAGAGTGGTTCTGCAGTGGAATAATTCTTTGGCTTGAAACAGGTCAACAACACTCCTGCTCCTGATGCTGGCGACCTAGAGACACTGCAAAGCACCACTGAATTGTACAAATAACAGGTAAAAGTCCCCGGTGAGAAAAGTTTCCAATCCACGACCACCACTTCCAAGAGTACGACATCCCGCAACATTTCTCAAACGACCCACCCAAGTAAGAAAGCAACCCAAAATTCTTCAAATGTAGGAGGACATAAGAACCCTCCTCGCGGTAAAATTGATAGTTCTCAAGAGGTTCCCGTGAGGAAGAAGAGAAAAAATGTTGTAGGGCAAGCGAAAGGGCCCGAAACTGAAAGTGAGGACACACTAAGAGACCACCTCCTTATAGTCAAAGACTCCAGGGACACAACCTGCACGAGCAATTCAATAGATCCAAATTACATCGTTGTGGGAGGAAGGGGACCAAGAGACCCCCTCCTTACAGGAAAAGACTTCAAGGACACAGGCTGCACGAGCAATTCCAGAGGTCCAAATTACTCCGTTCTGGGCAGAAGGAGATGCGTAGTAGGAATATGCCTTACACCACTGGGAGTTCTAGTCCTCACCCCCTAAGATGTTAATTGTATATCTAGAGAACATGAGAGTGGTCCCGCAATTGAATAATTCTTTGGCTTGAAATATATCTCTGAGCACATCAAGAGACCATTTCCTTACAGTCAAAGACTTCAGGGACACAGGCTGCACCAGGGAAAAATCCAAACCCAATCCAAAACCCTAAAAATGAAAGAAAATGAAACATCTATGAGGGCGAGGACCACCATCCAAACCGAGAGACTCAAACTCTTGAGATGCAAATCGGCTATTGCATTCAATGTCGATTTCTTTTCTGAAACCCCTTCCTTTGGTCTTGTCATGGTCGCCATCGTTGAGCTGGGAAGTGCCCCCCGTTATGGTTGATTTCAATTTTGGTGCATGAGTGGGAACAACGTATGCATTGCTATCATCCATCACTGTATCATCGTTCATAAGATCATCTTCTTCCAGCTCAAAATCGATCGCATCAACCTCTGCGCCGACCATCAACGCAAGCGAGCGAGATGTCTGAGCAGGGGGGGTTGCCTTGGAATTATTTGGCTTGAAATATATCTCTCAGTGCACCAAGGGACCATCTCCTTTTTTGCTTCTAAGCAGAAGGAGATGAGTAGTAAGAATATTCCCTGGACCATTGGAACTTCTGGTCATCATGACCGAAGATGTTTACTATATCTGGACAAAAATGTTGTCGAACTGCTGCCATAAGTTAACGAGAATGTCCGTTTTCTTCAGATGATGTTTGAAATGAACATTCAAAATGGATAATATAACCCTCCACAAATATTTGTTTAATTCGTATCAATGGGAGATCTCCTCGAGCCTTTCGCTGATCAATGACAATGTTTACGGATCATGCATAATGAGCTGTTACCATTAAATATTACTAATTGCATACTTAGAAAAAAGTGCGAAGGTGGCGGTGACAATGAAGAGCGATTAAGGATTGGAGATTTCATGAAGCCACAAATCGAAAGACCTACGAAAGAGGTTTCATGATGCTTGAAATGAACACTTGGAAAGGATAACACAAACCTCCGCAAATCTTGGTTTAATTCGTATTAATGGCATATCTCCTCCAGCCTTTCGGAGATTAATGACAATCCTAACGGTTCCTACAGGAAGAGATATTAGAATTAAATCTTAATAATTGCATATCTATAAAGAAGTGCGAAGGTGGCAGGGATGGCAAAAAGCGATTAAGCATTGGACATTAAGTGAACCCGCCAACCCGTGAAAGAGATTCCAAGAAATGGCCAAGTATGGAAAGCGGTCGGTCGGGCTTCAAAACAGGGTCACAAGTTATACTCAGGAGACTTGAGGGATCGATGGTCAAATTGTATCTCTCCGAAATTTTGACTGCAAAATGTGTAACACAGAACAAGGCACAATGATGGACTTCGACGATCAATTTGTATATTGAGGAACTTTGGGTGTTGTTTGTAGGTCACGAAACAATGGAAGCGCAATGTTGAGCAAGCCTGGCCGAGAATAGACGATGGAAATAGTGGCCAAGTATGGAATGGGGAAGCGATTGGTCGGACTCGTGATATAAAAGCATGAGACATATTCAGAACATGGCATATTGACGGGCTTAAAATAGGGCCACAAGTTATACTTAGGAGACGTGAGGGCCCGATGGTCAAATTGTATGTCTCCGAACTTTTGATTGCAAAATGTGTAACATGGAACAAGGCATAATGATAGACTTCGACGATCAATTTGTATATCGCAAAACTTCGGGTGATGTATATAAAAACATGAGACATATTCAAAAAAATGACTAAGTAACTAGAAAGGGAAAGTAAAGGAGAAAAAGAAAGGGGAATTTGGTTATCAATTTGTAGATCAAGGAAGTTCGGGTGTTGTTTGTAGGCAACAAAACAATGGAAACACAATGTTGAGCCCGTCCTCGGGAACCCGTGATCCAAAAAGTTGTTGAATATGGAACGTGGAAGCATTCGGTCGGACTCGTGATATAAAATCACCAATGGAAATTTGAACATGTGAATCCACCAACCCGCACACTTAGACATTTTCCAAAAAATGACTAAGTAACTAGAAACAAAAAGCAGAGGGAAAAAAGAAAGGGGATGGAAATTTTCAGAAGCGGGAATTGGTGTTAAGAAATCTCCATTGATGGTCTTAACAGTAACTATGAAGTGCATTAAACATGTGAACATGCTCTTCAATCAAGGAATACATAAAGTGACCCATGCTTATACTTTCCAGGATGTGTTTGCATAAGAGAAGCATCGAAAGGCTACAGGAAAATCAATTTTGGGATGTTCAAGTAAAATTATTGTATTGTCAACTTCACCGTAAGTATAACAACGATGAATTTGAATTTGAATTTTCTATGGTTGATATGATAGTTCCATTTGAATTCACATAACATATATCCTTTTATTTCAAAATATTTCCGAAGATGAATTTTGGTAATTTCATCGATCAAGTAAAAGTGCTAAAACGAGCCGCATATTACATTTGCTTCATAGAGCTTACATTAAAAGGCAAAGCAGGTCCTGTATATTCTTTAAGATCATAGAAAAATAGCTAAGATCCTGAATGTATCATTAATTTTTTAGAACCAAGCATACGACCAAGAGCCAAGTAAACACCAAATGTATTGAAAGTTGAGGCACAAGGCAACGCATGAACACAGAAGGCACCAAGGGAGATCCCACAAGGGTCCATAGAGAAATACACATTGACCTATGCATCAAACAATTTGATATAAAAAAAAACACACGTGGCATTGGTTTTCACTTACATGTGGGATATGTTCCCATGAGAAAATGATCGAGCCCATGAGAACCCTGAACTATAGCACAAAATCACATGAACAAAAGTCTACCAAACACAAGACAACACAAAACTAGCGGAGATTGGGCATTGTATCCTAGCTATAACCAAATCCCCAAATGGGCACCAAGAAACTTTCCAATTACTATTTTACCATGAAGCAAGATCACTATGGACATTTTCTTCTGATAGTACTATGTTATATCATTATCAGTTCTAACAATGCCAAATTTCCAATATTATTGGAAATTCCTGATGGTTCCATTCAGAGGAGCAAGCCATTTTGACGGTTCAAAGGATGGACCTAATTTATTCACAGTTGGATACTTTGTATGGGGTTTGTCCTCATGCTTCTCATTCCCGGACTGAACAATCTTATGCGCTTCATGTTCAATTTTCCATGGCACTGCAAAAATCTATTCATATCCTCATTGGGTAGCATGGATAGATACACATGAGATTGTTTTGTTTCTTGCCGACGCTTGATATGATTTTTTTTTTTTTGGTTCAATCGATATGCGGTATTGCATTGTCCTCATTTAATGTAAATTTGCTATGGATCCAAAAGTCGTGCAATATGTAGACACTGTTTTCCTTTTTATGTAGGTATACTTCATATGACAATTCTGCTAGCCCAAGAAGCACATCTTGTAACATAGGTTGTCTAATTGTACAATGTACGATTGTGTTGCTGACAGTTCAAATGGTAGTGTTGAGGCAATGTATATATATGTAAGGGAATTTTTTACTGCATCGTAGACAATCAATTGTACCATCATTTATGAAAGGAGAGGCAGAAGCAAGAGAGTTTGATTTGGCACATACATGCTTGAAGTCGGTCGAGTACCCATTCACTGCAACCAAAACACCATTAACTTGGGAACGTGAGCACAATAGTTAATATATTGAACAATATAATATACAATTGCACAACAAAAAAAAGCTGCAGAAAATTGGTCAAGGAAATTTTTATGAGCAAAGTGTGGATGGAATTGTAGATGTATACACACAACAGTTGTCGAGCTAGTTAGTTTCTTGAGATCCTGTACTATGTCTATTCGCAATTCTGTTACAAATGTTTCTTGGGTTGTGCAAAAGATCCTTTCTCTAACATCTCTTTTCTTTCTTATATTTTTGAAGAGAATAAGTGGAAATTTCCCTGTATGCAATTGTTGTTCCATTGAGGAAAACAAATTTGAATAGGTGTCAAACAATTGTAGCTGCAACATGGAACAATGCAATAGTTGTGTAACATAACCGAGATATATGGACATGTGAAAGTAAAGGACAAAACTGGATATGGAGAACAGTACCATTTCCTTGACGTTGTCTGACTCTCCATCTTTTATATGGAGAATGTGTTGCGAGCCAAGTTTTCTCACGAGTATGACAACTGCACCAATGATTCCAGTTGGGTAAGTGTCGTTGCTCCATGCAAGTTGGCTGATTGTTGTGTCCAGTACGAAATGATATTTTGAACAAATCGCGGGAATTTTTTCCACAATACTTGTTTTGTTGAGCGATATAATCCAATCACAATCACCACAAGCATATACTGTTTTGGGCAATATATTAAAATTTGTAATGGATATCCCATTACCCGACAAGATCTTTTCTGCATGTTTCTGGACAAATTGTGTAGGGATAGTTAGTGTGACTGTCATCATGTCTTAATTGTCTGTCATGTCAACACACACAATGCATCTAGTTTTGTTTGCCTCTTCCAAGTAGGTGTTATACATGACCATTATGTCCCCGACGAACACTTGTCCAGTTCGATGACTGTTCAAGCCTTCTATTGATAGTATATTGGGTGTTATAAGTTTAGACCTGGTGACATTTTTTGAAGAGGAAAATTAATGTGAATGGTAGTCTGCATTATTTTTTTGTTTTATTTTTTTCCTAGCATAAATGTACAAGTAGACGCACAACTTGGATGAAGTATGGAGGTCGGAGTTTTGTAACCAGACCTCTTAGTCTGTGAAACTTGCACTATGTTCGACGTCTCACTTGCGCTTGTTGATACTTCTTGTGAACTGCAAAGTATGTGTTGCAAATGACATCAACATATTTATCATGGCATATATGAATAAATAGCTCAGGATATTTGTTTGGTAAACATATCGGGAGCATAATGTATGAATCTTTACCTTTGGCCTTGTCATTCTGTTGATGTTTGTGATGATTGAATTCTCATGCCCATGTCACTAGTCCAACTTT
Source organism: Picea engelmannii (assembly GCA_009831015.1). Lineage (NCBI taxonomy): Eukaryota > Viridiplantae > Streptophyta > Pinopsida > Pinales > Pinaceae > Picea > Picea engelmannii. The sequence continues at coordinate 617,213 of ML786250.1, read as the reverse complement.
TTCTAATGCAAGCATGTGTACATGAACATCAGAAGGACTAAATAAGCATATGTATTGTATATTGTCAATAATTGTTCTGAATGTCACATACATGCTCGAAGGAGATGGAATATGAAATAGGGTGTCAAGGGATACTCGTGAAACACGAGGACCCGACGGTCAAATTGTATGCCTCAGAATTTTTGAATGCAAAAATGTGTAACATGAAACATGTCATGATGGGGGAGTCTGGTGGCCAATTTGTATATCACGGAACCCTCGAAGCTAGAGGTGCAATCTTCAGCCCGAGAACCCCCGATCAAAAAAGTGGCTAAGTATGGAATGACGAAGCCGTCGGTTAGAGCCGTGATATAGAAGCATGCGTATAAATGTGAACTCGTGAGTTCGCCAACCCATGCACCTAGACATTTTCGAAAAAAAACGACTAAGCAAAGCAACCACAAAACAAAAGTAGAGGGGAAAAACAAAGGGGAATTCAGTTAAGTATAGAAGAGGAAAAAAAAGGGATAATAGATAGTGGGAAAATAGAAATGGGGTGTAACGTCCCCGACCACCCAGGTCGGGCCACGATACATGAGAGAACACTTTCATTTTCTCTGTGGAACATACTGTAACATACCCAACATCCAACTAAGCTATGCCACATAATTTTTTTGAACTGCATGCAACTAAAACATATACACACAAAACTCTTGCATAACATTAGATATAAAACGTAAACAAACAAATACATTTCGTAAATGCACAGATTCATACTGAAATAACAGTAAACATATACATGCAACATATACAAGAACCACCCATAAATATAAAGACATTTATTACCACACATAAGATAAACCCATAAAAATACACATGTAAATAATAATGCAACATGTAAATTTATCACACAGTTGAAACTTATCTTGGTAAGAATATCATTGACTGCGTGCAGACCTTCCACGAACCTCCAAGCCTTAGACCACACTGTTCATCACTCTCAGCAGTGGGTCACCCCCGAGCTGGGACTAAACTCCACCTGGGTAAAGGGTTCCTAACCAGGCTAATGGATCATGGACAACAGTAAAGACTTTGTCACAGGTGCCAACTCAAACTAACAGTCCACAATCCCTCATTCTCCACATGCCTATCCCACCCCAGGAAGTGTGCCCCTTCTCTGCTCAACAATCCTTCGTCTGCCCCACTTCCTTTTCGGGATTCAACAATAGGCTAGACAGGAAGTCTTAGAGCCCTGTAGCTGCAGTTTAGCACCTTCATGAAATCAATTCCCAACAATTCTCTCACCCAGAGAATTTCTCATGGGCCTAAAAAACCCACCTCTTCAATATCCCACGGGCCCGACAACCCGCTTCTTCAATCCAGCTCCCAAGCTAACCAGCTACACAAACAAGTATGACTATGGATACAGGTTCAGGTACAATGACATGAAGGTATGGAAGTTAACTGACCGAGTGAGTGAAATCTCATGGAATGATTGACTGAATAATGGATGGAATGGTGGATGAATTATGGAAAATGAACTAAGTCCAAACAATATGTATGCATGTCCCCAACTTGACACTTGTCATGTTGGGAGCTACTTTGGCCCACTTGTCCCCACCTTTGGAACTTAGGATAAAATAATTATCCATACTTTATATTTAAGAAATATTAATATAATATTCATTTTTTAGCTTAAGCTCCCTACCTTAGCCCTTTTCCTTAACTTTTAGCCCCCCCTTTCCCTTAACTAGTGGAGTTTAGTCCCCCATACACTTTTATCGTGGTCGGTCTATGCGCAACGATGTATTTTATATTAATGCTGAGACATATACAAAAGTAGGCACACTAACCTTTAACATCTAGGCTCTCTAGCCTAATAATCACAAAAATGTCTCACCAGCCTATAAAACACAACATATACACAAGACTCCTTGGCCTCAAAGTCACGCACACTTAAGTTGATGCGCGCGGTATCCTGGAATGTGCACACTTCCTTATTTTATTGCGTAGTACATGCACACACTATGCCATGAAAGGTGCATACAAAAATGATATCAAACCACTCACCAACTTAAGTACATTTTCATTTACATTACAATTGGGTTCAGCCTAGGGATATTACAATCCCCTCCCCTTATTTATGCACTGTCCTCAGTGCATTATGTACTCATACAACAAAATTTTAAAAATTCTCAAAAAGATGCGGGTATTCTGCCCGCATTGCATCCTCATGATTCCAAGTAGCGTCCTAAGGACCGTACCAGGTCCATTGGACCTTTACAATCCCTATGGCTTGATTCCATAGATGTTTGATTTTCCGGTCCATCATGTGTACCGGATGCACTTGGAAATCACCTTCTTGCTCCACCTGAATCACATTCCAATCAATAACATTATTAGCATCATGTATATATTTCTTTAGCAATGATACATGGAATACATTATGAATAGACATAGATGCATGCAATGCAATCATTTAAGCCACTGCAACAATCCTCTATAGGATTTCAAATGGTCCACAATAGTGAGCTGCCAACTTTGAACAATTTCCCAACTTCAGGGAACTTCTGTTGGCTTTCACTTTCAAAAATACATAGTCTCCCACTTTAAATTCCACGTGAGTTCTGCCCTTATCAGCATAGCTTTTCTACCTATCTTGGGCAGCCTTTAAATTTTGCTTTATTTTTATCATTTTCTCCTCCATTTCCTTGAGAAAATCTGGCCCAACCACTGCTCTATCTGTTGGGTTATCCTAACTTACTAGTGTGTTGCACCTTCTTCCATAAAGTGCCTCAAATGGGCTCATCTTTAGAGATGTTTGGTACCCATTGTTATAATAAAACTCTACCAAGTGTAGGTAGTCTTCCCATTTTGATGGTTTATCCATCGCATACATCCTCAACATATCCTCAATCACTTGATTCACCCTCTCTATTTGTCCATCTGATTCTGGATGATAAGCTGTACTAAAATTCAAATTTGTTCCAAATCCATTAAATAATCCCTTTCAAGATTTTGAGGTAAATTTTGGATCTCTGTTAGACATAATTGTCTTGGGTATGCCATGTAATCAAGCAGTTTATTTCATATAAACGTCAACAATGTTGGCTGCCTTGTGAGTGAGCTTATCTGGAATAAAATGGGCAGCTTTAGTAAGCTTATCCACCACTACCATGATAGAATCATGCTGCTTGTTTGTTCTTGGCAGTTTGGTGATGAAATCCATTGTTACAACTTCCCATTTCCACTTAGGAATGGGTAATGGCTATAGTAAACCAGTTGGGTGTCTATGCTCAGCTTTTACCTTTTGACATTCCAAACATTTGGCAATAAAATCTGCTACTTCTTTCTTCATGCCTAGCCAATAATATTGGCTCTTGACAACTACAATAGTTTTCTGATATCCTGGGTGTCCAGCATAAGGTACATTATGCATTTCCCTCAATATTAGATTTTTCAATTCCTGGGAATTTGGTACATAAATTCTGCTCCTGTACATGAGAATTTCGTCATTATCTAGCTTGTATTCATCAATTTTCTGCTGCAAATTACCTTGTTGTAATTTTGCCACTAATTCCTTGTATTGCAAATATGATTTTGCAGCCTCTAAAATTTCGTGTTTCAAATCTGATTGGTACATGCTAATGGTTGTAGCATGCATTTCATGCACTCTTTTTCTAAGTGCATCAACCACTTTGTTCTCTTTCCCCTTGACATGCTTTATATCAAAGTCATATTCACTTAGAAATTCTAACCATCTTCTTTTCCTAGCATTTAGAGTTGGCTAATCAAATAAAGATTTCAGACCATTATGGTCTGTCCTCAGCTGAAACCTTTTCCCCATGAGGTAGTGTCTCCATTTCCTCAAGGCATGCACTATGGATGCTAACTCCAAATAATGAGTGGCATAATGTCTTTCATGCTCTTTCAACTTCCTTGATTCATAACATATAACAAACCCATTTTGACTGAGGAATCCACCAAGTCCTTCTTTGCATGCATCTATGCATACAATGAAGTCTTCATTTGGGTCTGCAATCCTTAGTATTGGAGAACTTGTTAATAATTGCTTCAAGTGTCGGGAACTCTTTTCACAATCCAATGTCCACTAAAAATTCACACCCTTCTTCTATAAGGAAGTGATTGGGTGTGCAATCTTTGAGAATCATTCAATAAATCTCCTATAGTAGCCTGCAAGACCCATGAATGATCTCACCTTTGTCACATTCTTTGGCATTGACCATTCTCTAATGGATTCTATCTTCTCCGGATCCACTACTATCCCATCCTTTGAAATGATATGTCCCAAATAATGAATTCTCTTTTGATAAAATGAGCACTTGGTCAATTTGGAATACAATTGATGCTCCTTTAATACTTGCAACACCATCTTCAAATGATGTTCATTCTCTTCCTTTGACTTAGAATATATAAGAATGTCATCCAAAAAGACAATGACAAACTTGTCTAAATATTCTCGGAAAACACCATTCATTAAGCATATGAAAACAACTGATGCATTTGACAACCCAAATGGCACCACTGTGAACTCATAATGACCATACCTTGTCCTGAAGGCGGTCTTTCTGATATCTTCCTCCTTAATCCTTACCTGGTGGTATCCTAACCTGAGATATATCTTTGAAAATATCTTTGCATCCTTCAATTGATAAAAAAAATCATCAATCCTTGGCAGAGGATACTTGTTCTTAACAGTCACTTTATTCAACTGTCTAAAATCAATGCACAATATTAATGTCCCATCTTTCTTCTCCACGAAAAAGAATGGGTCACCCCAAGGTGACACACTTGGGAGTATATACCCCTTCTTCAGAAGTTCTTCAAGCTGCATTTGCAACTCCTTAAACTCCGGTTTACTCATTCTGTAAGGAGTCTTTGACACTGGAGTTGCTCTAGGCATTAAATTTATAGAGAAATCAATATGTCTGTTTGGGGGTAGTCTTGGTATCTCCTTGAACACAACTTCAAAATATTCCAGGACTGCATGATCTTCCAAATTTGGCACCATATCCTTAGGTGTCTCTTCCATATGAGCTGCAAATATTTGACAGCCTTTCCTATAACATTTCTTCAGCTGCAATGATGGAATTTCTCTAATGGTTACTGCCTTGGGAATTCCCCACACTTTCCTTAGACTCCCTTCCTCATCCAAGAAAGCAAGTGCCTTGTTATGATAGTCTAGGATAACATGATGCTCATCCAACCAATCCATCCCAATTAGGCAATCATAAGAACCTAAAGGCAAGATGTTCAAATATTCCTTGGTGTTCAGTCCATTCATGTCCATAAGATACGACTTAAAATTTTCATTAACTTTTCTTTTGACTCTTGTAGCCAGCTGCACCAACCAAGATTTTCCATGCTTGCTTCTTGGCAAATGAAAACTTTCCACCATCTTAGGTTCTATATAATGACTAGCTCCTGAATCAATTAAAATAACAATGGTTTGGTTGTTGATCATACCTTCCACTTCAATCATATGTGACTGATACTCTACTTGCTTGTTGTCTAGGGGTGCATAGATNAAACTTTCCACCATCTTAGGTTCTATATAATGACTAGCTCCTGAATCAATTAAAATAACAATGGTTTGGTTGTTGATCATACCTTCCACTTCAATCATATGTGACTGATACTCTACTTGCTTGTTGTCTAGGGGTGCATAGATCCTTGGTACATTTCTGCCCATGTCCTCCACTATTTCAGCTTGTTGTACATTGTGAACCGTTCTCACTTTTTCACCTCTGTGTGGACAATCTTTAAACATATGATCTTCTTTACAACCCCAACATTGAATAAGTGGTTGCCTTTGCCTTTGACCCCCTGTCTGAATCATTCTGGGTTCTCTAGAAGTTGGTTGTCCCTGAGTATTATTTTTGAAGAATGGTGTCTTAGTTCCCTTCTTCCTTTGATCCATATTTAATTTATTTTTGTCTTCCCATTCTTTTTGGAAAGTTGGCCTTGATTTTTGCTGATCATATAGGAATTTATCTCGCCTTATGGTCTCCTCCAATGTCTTGGGATCATCATACTGCATTTTGTCACTGATGAATGCTGACAATCCCCTCAAATACCTTTGAATATTAACTCTCTCATTCTTGATGAAAGAAACATACTTGAACAGTTCTAAAAACCTTCTCTCATATTCATCTATGATCATACTCCCAAGCTTGAGTTCAAAGAACTCTTTCATTTTCTTGTCATAGTATCTCTTAGTCAAGTATTTCTTCTCAACATACTTCTTGAATTCCCTCCAATTAACACTTTTCTCTTTAATGTGATGCACCTGCACAAGATGATCCCACCACATGGATGCCTTTCCCTTGAGTTGATAGATAACAATTCTACCTTCTGCATGAGAAGAATAATTATGTAATTGATAATACTTTCTCATGCCCAACAACCATGTCTCTGCATATTCATCCTTCTTGTGCTCACCATCAAATGTAGGAGGTTTGATTTTGTTCATTTATCCTCATAGCTCATCCACCCCAGACCCCTTATGCTTCATGACATGGGATGGACTTGAGCTTCTATGTGATCTCTTATTAGAATTCCCCGGGGAGTGGTGGTGATGTCTGCTAACACTCCTTTCTCTTCTTTCCTCATCAAGAGGCCTGTGGCTTCCAAATTTTCTTGAGCTACTCTCCTTATCCAATTTATTTTCTATTATGTTCAAGTTCTGCATTAACTTCATGTTGAAGTCATCCTTCTTCTCCTTAGCTCTCATAAGCCTTTCATTATTATCTTTATGGCTTTGGACATCCTTCTTCAAATTTTTAATGGTCTCTACCATATTCATGTTTTAATCCCTTCCTTCTCCATGTCCATTGGAGTTTGTTCCTTCAATGCCCAAATGAACATCCATCCTTCTAATCTCATCCTCCTGACTGTAAGTCCCATGTGCCTCTTCCATTAATATAAATTCTATGTTGATCTTGATCTGATCTAGTTTTTTTTAACTCTGCAAAATCTGCAGCCAACAAAACTTTGTCAGGCTAATTGCTTCAACAATTTCATGAAAATATGAACCATTCTGGTTCAATAATATATATCAGAATTATTTCTTCTGATTTCCTGGAAAATTGAATTCCTAGATCAATTTTCTGGGTGGATATTTAGATTCCACTTTCCAACACTGTTCCAACGCCTTCTCCCATGCTCAATTCCGAGTATTGAGTAGAAAGTTATGGTTATTAGAAATTTGCCCATTAATTTTTTTGTTCATTTTTCAACTTGGCGTAACTCTGCATTGTAATTATGCAATTTCAAACCTACTCCATTGGAATTTTCATAGGATCTCAATTGGGTTTCTTCATATACATATTATGGACACTCTGTCCAAGTTTCACCTTTTTCTGGGTTCTCGGATGCTAGTTACAACCTGCTGAAGTTCTAGGCCAATTAGTGTTTTTGGTCTGGAATGATACATGTACCTTCTTTTCCATATTAAACACTTTTAACATGCCCATAAATTTAATTGAGCTCTGGGAATGTATTCTATGGTTCAATAGATTTCCATTGACTACTTCTATGCCTCATTATGATTCAGGAGCAGAAAGTTATGTCTCTTTGAAGTTAGACGAGTCTTAAAATTTACCCTCCACTGTTTGTGTTGTAAATATCTCATAAAAGCTCCATTTGACGAATGGTTTAAACCATTAGAAATCTCTCTCCGGGCTATTTTATTTGAGTCGCAGAGACAGAGTGTACCAAAGCACACTATGTTCTCGATATTTTTGAGTAGCTAAAAACGTTGTTAAGGCCCTCAAAAACACGCTGCGAAAAGATGGCGTTCAAATGATATAAAACGTCGCAGAAAATCGTTGGTTTTCTGTTGTTGTTCACCCTCCAAACGACTTCGCATGCACAATTTTCAACCTTTAAACCCATATTCACCATGCGCAACAACATCACAAGGTAAATTGTGCTTCACACACCTTTAACCACTATGCATCACTTCTCTGTCGTGTCATTAACTGGAGCACACTACTTTTGTGTCGCGCGCCAATATCCACCGTGCAAAATTTTTGTTCTTGCACTATTACATGTTGCACACAGTTTTTGTATCACGTGCTGATATTTCATGCGCATTTCTCTCTATGTGCTGCACCATGCCAAAGTTTAGTACGCCCCTACCGCGAACCATTTACTACATTGTCGTGTGACAACTTATACTCATACTGCGCGTGCACCAACCAAACTCCTCTGCGCTCTGCAATACTGCGCACACCACGAGCACCATTATTATGTGTGTGCACACGACACACACATTTTATCTGTATGCACACCACGCAATGCTAAATTTAGCACGCACACCTGCACACCAACATTTTTCCACGCGTCGCCAAATTTTAGTGTGCGCTCCCACACACCAACATTTTTTCGCGCGGTGCCCAAAGTTAGCGCGCGCACCAGCACGCCACATTTTTCCATGCGGCACCCAATTTTTACATATCATAAGCCTTTTACTATGCATCCTGTATTTTTAGTGTGCCCACCACATTCATTTTTATGGGCATCAATTCCTTGTGAATTCTACTGCAGAAATTGGTTCTTTTGCTTCCATTCCTACCGTAGACATTCAACAACTATGAAATTTGTCCAATTTCACCCCGATAACACCAATTCAATCTCTGTAACAACAAATCGTTGTGATTTGACATTTCTGGAATGGATTTTTCCCAAACTCGATTCATGAATTGAGAATTTAAATTACTGATCTCGCTCCAATTGTCATGGCTTCGCTGTAACATCAAATTTGACAAATTCCAGGTCCAAGTTTTCTAGAACAGATATTAAATCAATAATTTCTCACCACTTGGCCGAATTTCTTAATTTTCTCATGAATTTAACAACAGAAATTGGGGATTTTCCCAATTCCACACAATTGTTGTTACTTTTTACCATGAACGCTCTGCAACTCAAAATTTGGCCACTTCAAAATAATTCCTCTGTGAAATTTTGCCTCAACCCAACTTATTCGGCCCATCCAGGCTCAGTGTTGAAACTGAAGCTATGATACCATATTGTAACATCCCCGATGACCCAGGTCGAGCCACAATACATGAGAGAACGCTTTCATTCTCTCTACGAAACATACTGTAACATACCCAACATCCAACTGAGCTATGCCACATAAAATTTTCGAACTACATGCAATTAAAACACATACACACAGAAATCTTGCGGAACATTATATATAAAACGTAAACAGACAAACACATTTCGTAAATTCATAGATTCATACTAAAATAACAATAAACATATACATGCAACATATACAAGCAATACCCATAAATATAAATACATTTTTAACCACACATAAGATAAACCCATAAAAACACACGTAAATAATAATGCAGCATATCAATTTATCACATAGTTGACACTTATCTTGGTAAGAATATCATCGACTGCGTGCAGACCTTCCATGAACCTCCCAGACTTAGACCACACTGTTCATCACTCACAGCAGTGGGTCACCCCCGAGCTGGGACTAAACTCCACCAGGGTAAAGAGTTCCTAACCAAGCTAATGGATCATGGACAATAGGAAAGACTCCATCACATGTGCCAACTCAAACTAACAAAATACAGTCCCTCATTCCCCACATGCCTGTCACACCCTAGGAAGTGTGCCCCTTCTCTGCTCAACAATCCTTCGACTTCCTCACTTCCTTTTTGGGCTTCAGCAATAGGCCGGACAAGAGGTCTCAAAGTCCTATAGCTGCAGTATAACACCTTTAGGAAATCAATTCCCAACAATTCTCTCACCCAAAGAATTGTTCACGGGCCTAACAACCTACCTCTTCAATATCCCACGGGCCCGACAACCTGCTTCTTCAATCCAATTCCCAATATAAACAACTACACAAATGAGTATGACTATGGATACAGGTTCAGGTACAGTGACATGAAGGTATGGAGGTTAATTGACTGAGTGAGTGAAAGATCATGGAATGATTGTCTGAATAATGGACAGAATGGTGGATGAATGATGGAAAATGAACTAATTCCAAACAATATGTATGGATGTCCCCAACTTGACACTTGTCATGTTGGGAGATACTTTGGCCCACTTGTCCCCAGCTTTGGAACTTAGGATAAAATAATTATCCATACTTTATATTTAAGAAATATTAATATAATATTCCTTTTTTAGCTTAAGCTCCCTATCTTATCCCCTTTCCTTAACTTTTATCCCCCCCTTTCCCTTAACTAGTGGAGTTTAGTCCCCCATACTCTTTTATCATGGTCCGTCTGCGTGCAGCGATGTATTTTATATTAATGCTGAGACATATACAAAAGTAGGCGCACTGGCCTTTAACTTATAGTCTCTTCGGCCTAATAATCACAAAACTGGCTCACCAACCTGTAAAACACAACATATACACAAGGCTCCTTGGCCTCAAAGTCGCGCGCACTTAAGTTGATGCGCGCGATATCCTGGAATGTGCACACTTCCTTATTTTACTGCGCAGTACATGCATGCACTATGCCATGAAAGGTGCATACAAAAATGATATCAAACCACTCACCAGCTTAAGTACATTTTCATTTACATTACAATTGGGTTCGACCTAGGGWTATTACATGGGGAGGGAAATGTTCAGAAATGGGAAGTCTCAACAAAGGCCCATTGTTTCCAAATCATTGTTTTCTAGTCCAATATTATATCCACCTACTCGTTTTGTGTGTTTGATTTACTATCACAGTTGGTATACCTTTTCAAAGGCTGTACTTCAGCCTCCTCTATTGTGGCATATAAGATTTCATCCTCTTGTCCAACTAATCTGTTTCTTTCAATGTAACAATGGAGAAAAATATAATGGACATGAAGGTAAGTTAGTATGTAGAAATACATGTAAAAAAATAAAATACAGTTCTATTTATTTCAATGTAGAAACACAAACAATACAATTGACATGAAGATAAGTTATTTTGTAGGACAATACGTAGTATCTACATACAATAAACTAGGTGCAAAGCAGTGGAACAAATATACAGACAATAAATGAAATACTAAACAATAGAATAAGAAAAGAGTAGAAGCATGCACCTTTGTATCTCCTCTTCTACATTTGTGGTAAAGAGTCCCTCATCTTCTCCAGTTATTCTGTTTGTTTCAATGTAACAATGCAAAAAATACAATGGACATGAAGGTAAGTTGGTATGTAGGAAGACATGTAAAAAAATAAATACAGTTCTATTTATTTCAATGTAGCAGCACAAAGAATACAATTAACATGAAGATAAGTTATTATGTAGGAATATACATAGTATCTACATACAATAATTTAGGTGCAAAGCAGTAGAACAAATATACATACAATAAATGCAATACAAAACAATGGAATATGAAATAAGAGTAGAAGCATGCACCTTTGTATCTCCTCTTCTACATTTGTGGTAAAGAGTCCTTCGTCTTCTCCAGTTATTCTGTTCATTTCAATGTGGGAACGCAAAAATACAATGAACATGAATGCAAGCTAGTATGCAAGAGAGAACAAGTAATATGTACATACAGTAAATGTAACGTCCCTGACCATCAACCCACTTGTCAGGCAACGCTACTACGCGGAAACATTCTCATACTTATGTAGTATGCACTTAAATGAAGTTAAATGTCTTAACAGAGTAAACATACAATTATTGCTAACATACATAATTAATGGAATCAACAGTAATATCATTGCAACATAAATCATGATAATATTGAAAGCATCACAGACATGCATTTTAATTGAATTTAAACACATCTTTGAAACTGTAGTAACTGCACCAACCATGTGCAGACCTTCCACGAACCTCCCAGGCTTATACCACGCTGCTCATCATGCTCAATAGTAGGTCACCTCCGAGCTGGGACTAAGCTCCACCCAAGGTAAGGGAATCCTAGACTAGGCTGAGGTTACAGGAAAATTGCACATAGCAACCGAAAGGATTCTCTCCAGGAGCCTTCTTACGCCCACTACTCATAAACTCTCATTCCCCACATGCCTGTTCCGCCCGAGAGTATACACCTTCACAAGCATAGTCCATCGGTGCTTCACTTCCCTGTTGACACAAATTTTAATGTTTTACCCTTTAAACCTGAAGCGATGCTTTTTCCTAGTCATGGAGCCACCCTTAATCTTAGAAAGAGTAAAAAATATTTTGTTTTTTCGCATTTCGAGATTCGGCTTTTCACAAGGCATGTTTTCCTAATTAAGAACTCCAGATTTCCCGGTGCTGAAATCCCGAAAAGGTCTTATATTAAAGTAATAAATAAAAGAAAAGAAAAGAAAAAAGTAGGTGCTATAAACCCCGACGCTCGTTTCACAAAGTATCCTCTAATTGTGATTAATTAAACTCTTAAACATGATCAACAACTTAATCTTTCGCGTTTCGGGTTTCTTTGTATCAGAGTGTTGTCAAAGCGCTAGCCCTTGAACTCCCGGTCCCCGATTTTCCGAAAGGAAGAAGTTAGTTACTAATCTTAAATGATTAAAGAGTTAATATAAGTAATAAACGTCTAAACTAATCCCATTGCGATTTCACAATTCAGGGTTTGCTTATGACATGCCTCATGGGTACAAGATCCCCAAAATGCCGAAATGCGAAATCACAATTTTTTAAAATAAAGTTTAAGACGAGTTTAAGTTAATTTAAAATGGGATTAATAAAGATTAAAACAACTTTCCACGCTTTTTCATTTCGGGATTTAGTGAAAGCAGTCCTTTTAAATCTCCAGTTTGAAATCGCCAATATACGGTAATATTTGCAATGGACGAATATAGATATTTTTGACTTAACTGGGTATCTTTGGGAATATCTTCCCCATTAAGACATTAAAGTTTTACCACCTGTCTCAGTACGCCCGTTGTAAGAAGAGTTAAAGGTTAATAGAGGATTGGTTTATGTTTTCAAATTTCATTTTTATCGTTTGAATTTAGAAGTGAATTGCATTCAGCAAGCTTACACATTTGTCTCTGCGACATGAATTCATCCTAAATGCAAACATTATGGCACCTAAGAAAAGTGGAGAAGTAGCTGAAAGCTCCAACCCAAAAGGATGTGTCGTGTTTGATAATACACCGCATGCCATTGACTCCATCAAATCCCGGAGGAAATTTTTTGAAACCCTGGACTACAAAATCAAGAATTTTCCCGACGATTCTGAAAACAAACTTCGGAACATAGCAGAGTTCGAACTTCACAAAGTGGCTACGCACCCATGACTCATGACATACAATGATATGATCAGTTGGGCTTTAGAGAGGACAGACGTGTAGACAAGAATAATTTTGGACAGTCAAGGGGTCGTCATCGGCTCCTTCAGACCAGAGCATATACAAGTAATGTACAAACTGTCTCCCACTTCTAAATATATTTATAACAAAGAATTCGTAAGTGAATTTCAAAGGAAAGAATGCACAGAGGCAGACCAAACATACCCCAACATAATTAGAGACTGGTGGAGACACCCACCAAAATTCAGGGCCGATACCCATAACGTTTATGCCACAACCTCTTTGAATGAGTACATGGTTTATGTGGCTATGATGTTATGTAGACTTTTCGGAAAGAAAAGTCCTACCCATTTTCCTGTAGAATGGGTGCTCCTTTTACATGAAGCAGCCGAATTCTATAACTTCAATTGGAACAAAATACTATCAGGCAACTTAGCTAAGGAGGTTATGGAGTATCAAAACGTGAGGTCCAGTGGTAGACCAATATCTCTTTACATGTCAGCATACATCATGGATGCTATATGTTTCACAACTCCTTTCCCTTTGATGAATTGGAGTTGGAACCCAACTTTCCCTGAACCGATTCATGAATATCATTCTAAGCTGTGGGAAGAAAATGCTAAAGATTCTTTTTACGAAATTTGTCATTTTGTGGTGATACCGGTGCATCAGATGATGTTTGGCTGTGCACCCCCCCATATATCAGAGTCAGTCATAGGAAATCTCAAGGTGGTTGTCGATTGGTTTATTTTGGAGAATTTCTCCTATATCATGGTTTTCAGATGTTCTATCCCTCCTCATGCACTTCCAAAATTCCTCCCTGGCAGACTGGTATGCAGGGAGGTAGCTCATCATATAATAACAAGTGGTATTGGGATAGAGCTGAGGACAACTCAAAAGAAATTTTGGCCAATCTTTCCCGTACATATTTGAAGGTTTTCGCTACTCAACCTGGGTCATTCCAAATTTGAAGCTGCAACTCTTGAGGAGGTCAAGTTGGTGAATCTCAAGCACAGGAAACACGACCCTTATCAAACAGTGGAGAGCCACATGGCTCACTATGGCATGAAAGCGTTTGAACATGAGGAATCCCCTCACGATGAAATTTTCAAAGGGTTCAAAATCTACGAAGAGGTGTTAGGCAAGGTTCAGACGTTATCATCCGAGTTGCAAACCAGCCTTCTAGCCTTCCAGAGACACATGAGAAGCGGTTTGTCCAAGGTATTGTAGGGCGAAGCAACAAGACCCCTCCAAAACAAGAAAGCATTCCCCCAGGCTTTGGATAGAAAGCACAGAATAAAGAAAACACTGAAGAAAAACCACAGGAGGTCGACGGATCTTCACAAAACAAAGAAGTCCCACAGAAAAAGAATCCAGGAGCAGAAACATAAAAAGAGTATGAGACACCTCCCTAGTCCAGTCAATCTCCCCCTCTTGCGTCATCTACTCTTCATATTGACACTCCCAAGACAACAGGTGAAACAAAGTCTACAGAGTTGGGAAACCCCATCACTTCCTTGACCCCTTTACAATCTACTTTTGGTTTCCCTCAGGTAGGAGTCATATATGCTAGTGACCTCGACCCTATCTCCAAAGATGAAATTGCTCCCTCTGATTACTTCTTCAGTAAAAAGAGGAAGGCTGTATTAAAACAAGAGATGTATATGAGAGAAGGTGGTATGGTAAAGAGACACAAGGTGCTGGTGGATGGGCGAAACTTGGAAGAGGGAGATTTCACTACAGAGGTGGCGAGCTCCATGGGAGCGCTAGCAACAACAAATCTATTCACTATTAACAATATGAGAGCAAGGTTGGAACAGAGTAACCGCATGATAACCTAGTTACAAGATCAAATAAAAGATACCGAGAAAAGTATCAAAGCAGAGATAAATAAAGGTCTAGAGCAGGCCAGAGCTTCTGACAAGCAAGAAATTCAATCGCTTAAGTCAAGTCTAGATGAGATGAACGAAAAGATGCAGACTAGCCAAATACAAGTTATTCGGCAAGAAGAATTGGTAAGACAACTACAGGTTAAATTGAATTCAATAAAAGGCCATGTTATAGACCTGAATTTTTTTTATGACCAATCACTCGAAATACATGCGAAGGTAGAAGCTGAGCAACATAAAGTAATCTCCCAAGTAGAGATTATTCAGACTTATTTTTAGGAAACACGCAATGCTTTTGATAATGTTATTTTTAAAGAAAAAGAAGCTAAAGCAGCGAGGGTCACTTTCCGAAAGGCAGTTATATGTTCTGAAAATGAAGAAGTATCACAAATTTTAAAGCTTTCTTTCACAGAGTAGATTAGGGGCGATATCATGCTCAAGGTATGGGAAAAAAACATAGCAGAATATAAGAAAATAGTCAAAGAAATCAAATATGATTGTGAAAGAATCTTTGATTTATTGGACAAGGAATCATTAGGTATTGGAAGCGACAATTGCATTGGGCAATTAGGAAAAATAAACATTGTAAGACACCAGTTGAATTTCAAAGAGGGTTTGAACAAATTTCAAATGGAAATTTCACAGTTAAAGGAAATGGATATTAATCTAATAGACAGGTGACTAGTGAAGCCCAACTTAAAGTTGCAATCAATCAAGTTTGCTAGTAAGGAAATTGAAGATCGTCTTCCAGAAACTCAGAGAAAATTCTATTTATTTGAAGCAATAGATCTTCCAGATTCTCCCAGAAATTTTGTACATCTTCTTGAAAAATGTATTCAATGTATCAAGTCAAAAGAAGGAGATACTTCAGTAAAACAATGAAGTATCATTTTGAAAACTTATATTATCAAAATGATAGGAAAGTAAATGATAATCATGTAAACGGTTGGGGTTTGCAATTCTTGTAACCGTTTGTCCCTAGGAGTTAGGAGATCACCAACCAACAATCATCAGGTGACTGGTATAAATGTAATTTCAGGACACTGATCAAAGGGCTTTTTCTGGGCACATTGTAAGGAAGAATTTGAAGATATTTTTTAATAAATACAAATATGGCTTGAAGATTCTAGATATGGTCAAATTTGAGTTATGTGTTTCTCTGTTGTTTCATATTTTTCATATATATTTTTAATGAATACTTAACTACAATTTAGTACAACCTATACTGTGGTGAACAATTATTCTTGTAATTTAATCGTTTACAACTTTTCCTCTGTATCGGCTATCAACAGATATAAGACCTGCAAATGTTTTAAATTTCAATATCATATGCTTCATTAAGAGTTTTTTCCTGATTATTTTCTTCTCCTGTCAACAAAGTGAGATTCCTCTTTAATTGATGCCTCACCCTATTTGACAGATTTATGTTTTCTTTTCACTTCATGCATCTCCCCTTTTTCAAAATTTAACTCAGATACCAGAAATGACCTTTGATTTCATCACACTATTAATTCAAGGTTTTTGGATTTCTTTTTACATGCTTTGAAGCAGAAATAGGGAACTCTTAAAGAAAACACAAGATTTTACCCTTTCTATCCTTTTCACCCATGACTGTTCCAGTCACGAGACAACCTAATATCGAACCTGGACTATCGGATCAAACGAACATTTCTTTGAATTTATTTAACACCATTTTACAGACAACAAATAACTGGTTTGAGTTAGAGTGCTCATGGGCGGTTATTGAAAGAGACGTTAGCATCCATGAAAATTGGGAAGCTAGATAGAGATTGTTAAGGAACCAACAATAACCTTTTTCATATAACCTACCTTTTTATCCTTAGCCCTCTCTTTCTTTTAGGATGCCTTGACGATGTACTTTAGAGCCTTAAAGTACAAACTCATGACCAACATCTTTTTGGCGCCGTTGCCGGGGAACGAAGAAATGAAGCATTTCCCTGATAAGAACGACATTGACACTTTCTATCTTTGATAGTGAACAAAGATCGAGAACCTTATAAGGCTACCCTTATCTTTCACTTGGAGACTCCACGATAAATAAACTAGATTTTAACCGAAAGAATACTAGAAGAAACCCATATGACAAACAAACTTCACCAGTTCCAGATCCAGAAAGAATTTTAAAATCAAGAAGAAATCTTAAAAAGACTGTGTCATTGACAAATAGATCTTATCAACCTAAAATTACAGAGCCGAACACTAGATATCTTTTTGAAGGATCAAATACCCCACTGTATTACGGGGGATTACCTACCAATAAGATTACAACCCTTGAGCCTAGTTTGGTCTCGCCTAATTTTAAAATTGAGATTTTCCCAATCGTTTCTTTCACTAATAGAGGTAAAAGATCCGCTTCACTTCCCGCTTCGACACTTCATCACTTCACGAGGTTCATATTTCTATCTCTTAGAACTCCTACAACCACCCTATTCTTCTCGACACAACTCCTGTTGATTCTTGTTTATATTCACCCTGTGAGTCCGAAGAAACTAGTCCACTTTTCCCTAGTTCCCCTTCCTCAATTTTCCTGTCTCTCGATAACCAATTTCCTGAAACCCTTCTTCATAATTTCCAAGCAACAACCTCTAAATCATCAATGGTTGCAGTCGGAGGAGGTGCTGGCAGAGGAGGACCGGGCGGCCAAGTACCACCCCCTAGAATATTTGCAAAGGTGGCTGCTAGATATGCCCCTTTGATCCTCCCAGTTCCCCTACATGACTTACCTGGAAATTACATGAATAATCTTCTGAAATTCACAAGAGAGGGTGATTTAACTGCAACCGAACACATCAATTTCTTTGACCAATTTGCCGATATCCTTGGACTTGAACATGAAGATGTCTATTCGAGACTCTTGGTTCAAACTTTTGAAGGACAGGTAAGAACTTGGTTCCAAGGCCTAGCACCAGGATCTATACCGTCTTATGAGGAACTAAAAGATGCCTTTATTAGATAGTGGGGGGAAAGGAAAGACCATCTCTATTATCTAACTGAATTTGGGGCTCTAAGAAAGAAACAATTTGAATCAGTCCTTGAGTTCACTCAGAGGTTCAATAAATTGTATAATAAGATCCCAGCCAAGGTCAAACCCTCCCAACCTGCAGCAAAAGTAACCTTCGCTGGGGCTTTCGACCCTGATTTTGCCCTGTTATTGAAGGAGAGGAGATCAGTAGACCTCACCAAGATGAAATATGATGCCTTAGAGATTGAGTCAAACACTATGCCATCAGGAAAATTGAAAACCAAATTTGAAACTGGAAACAAAGAAACCAAAAGATATAGAGATCAAGGGGGACCGTTCGAATCAGGAATATCTTTGGAAGACAAAATAGATGAAATGGTGAGAATAATCAAAGAGCTCTCAAATAAGATCTCAAGAATAGAGCTAGATCAAGCAAAGAACGAGCACTTTCCCAGAAAGTATTTCAAAAGGAATCCTAACCCTCAAAATCCACCAAGACAAATTAAGAATGATGATCAAAAAATCCAAACTCCATTTAAAAGCGAAAGATTTATAGGAGGAGAAGATGCAAAAGATTTTGAGGAACTAGAAGAAGACATCAATAATCTTGGCGACGACTGCCTACAACCTTTTTTAACGAGGCAAGATTATGAAAAAATTGCAACCACAAAAGATAGATCCAAAAATAACAAAAACAATGATATTATTGAAGATTCAACCTATTAGGAAATTGCAGACGATATAATGGCCGAACTCCACCAAAAATACAATCTAAGGCCTAGAAACAAGAGCCTCGCAACTCCCCCGATGAAAAATATTTTGCCAAGGGGTGAAACGGATGAGTTAGTTGCAAAAAAAATTGAGAAACAAACTATAAAAACTAGAACCCCTGACACACACCCTACCAAGACAAAGTCAGCAAAAACATTAGCCGCGAATGCGCAGAAAATGAAGGTCCCTGTAATTGAAACTAAAACCTCAAAACAAAGGAAAAATGAGAAGAAGGGGTTAGAAACCCAAAATAGAGATCGAAAAAACCATAGGAAGTTTTAATCTGGAAAATGAAATAAATAAAATTAAAATCCCTATACCTCTTGTCGAATTGGCAAAAAATCCAATTTACAGGAAACAAATCGCCAAATTAATCAGTTTTTCAGAAAACGAAAGTCAGGCTGATGTTATAAATTTAGAAGATGAAAATCCTAACATAATTTTCGGCCCACATTTCGATGGTACCACAGACAACGTCACCCCTTTCTACATCACTCTAACTGTTCATGATCACTTACTCCATAATTGCATGTTAGATTCTGGAGCCTCTCACAATGTAATGCCTAAAGCCATTATGGAGAGACTCGGTCTTGAAATTACCAGACCTTATGGAGATTTATATTCTTTCGATTCAAGGAAGTTTAAGTGTATAGGTATGATGAAGGATTTAGTCGTCAATCTTGCACAGATACCCGCAAAAAACGTTCTAATGGATGTGGTCATTGCTGATATACCCCCGAAGTACAATATGTTCTTATCTAGATCTTGGGGCGCTAAACTGGGAGGATCCCTCCAACTTGACATGACGTATGCTATGATCTCGGTCTTTGGCAGATAGTTCGCGTGTTTGTACAGAGAAACCAGGTTAGCATTCACAATAAGTGACCCACATAACCAAAACAACTATCCTGTTTATATTGCTGATCAAGATTTAGGCAATTGTATTTTATCTATCGATGACGATATTGATGTATGTATAGAAGAAACTTGTATAGAAAATAAAAAGAAAAAAAGAGAAATAAAAACAAGATGTATATAACACTGGTGTTTGGAAGATGTTTTTTGATGGTGCCTCATCTTATTTTGGGGCCAGAGCTGGGGTGATTTTTGTGGCACCTGGTGACAAATTCGTTATCCCCTTCTCTTATAGATTACAATGGAACACTGAACATACTAACAATGTATGCGAGTACGAAGCCCTAGTGTTAGGATTGGAAGATGCCATAAGAATGAAAATTAAAAACTTGGAAGTCTTCGACGATGCAGAGCTAATTGTGAAATAGGTAAATCGTCAATACCAGGCCAAACATCCTAGGTTAAGATCTTATCGGAACTGTGTTTGGGATCTGATCAATTTTTTTTTCTCCTCTGTCAATGTTCATCATATTCCCAGAACAAAAAATCAACAGGCAAATGCGTTAGCCAAAGCAGCTTCAACGTTCACACCTCCCACTGCTTTCAAATTAAAATACCATATACTAATGAGACATAGGCCTTCCATACCGAATAACATACAACATTGGCAAGTTTTCGAGGACAATGAAAACCTATGGAAATTTTTAGAGACAATAGATGACTTTGTTGAAACGCATGCTAACCAAGAAAACCAGAATGACCCTATTTGGATCATGCAGGAAGGCGAAGACCCCCAAAAGTTCCAAGATAAAATCGCTAACCATCGGAGGCTTGTTTTAAAAAATAATCAGATACCTAAGGGTTTGATCCCCTTAGAAAGGATATTTAGTCATGATGACGTCCCTTTGAAGACTACCTTACAGCCTCATCCAGAGGAGGTCGAGGATTGTGATGCAGGTACCAAAGAAGTTCCTAGGTTGGTGAAATTATCCAAATATCTGTCTCCCAAAATCAAAAGAAAGTATGTGGAGTTACTTAGACAAAATAAGGACGTTTTTGCTTGGTATTATGATGAATTGAGAACTTATGACACTACCATTATGGATAATAAAATTCCTTTGAAGACAGACTTCAAACCTTTTAAGCAAAAACTCAGGCAGATTAACCCCATCCTACTACCAGTAATAGAAAAAGAAGTTAAAAAAATCATGGTTGCTAAAATCATTGTCCCACTAAGATACTCTGAGTGGGTAGCCAATTTAGTCCCAGTGAGAAAGAAAAACGGTGAGATCAGACTGTGTGTAGATTTTAGAAACCTGAATTGATCCTCGCTTAAAGACAATTATCCATTACCTAAGATGGATCATGTTTTAGAAAAAGAAGTTGGAGCTAACATAATGTCTATGATTGATGGTTTTTCAGGTTACAATCAGATTGCTGTACACCAAGATGACAAAGAAAAAACTGCGTTCACTACCCCTTGGGGTACTTTTTTGTATGACACAATGCCTTTTGGTAAAATGAATGCAGGGGAAACTTTCCAACGAGCCATGGATATCGCTTTTGTGGGCGAAAGAGATAAGTTCGTTGTTATCTATCTAGATGACTTAACTGTTTTCTCTAAATCTGATGCAGAACATCTAACGCACCTCAAACAAACTTTCGAGAAATGTCACAAATTCGGTTTGTCACTTAATCCCAAAAAATCTCATTTCGCAATGCAAGAAGGTAAACTCTTAGGTCATATCGTGTCAAGAGATGGAATCAAAATCGATCCCAAAAGGGTCAAGGTGATAGATACCATAAATATTCCTAGAAATGTAAAAGAAATTTAGTCTTTTTTAGGAAAAATAAACTTCTTGAGAAGATTCATCCCTAACTTTGCTGAAATTGTGAAATTGATTACAGATATGCTTAAAAAGAACAGCGAGGTGAAATGGAAAAATGAAGCCAAAGCGTCATTTCAACGAATCAAGAAAGTAATAAGCGAAGCTCCAGTCCTAGCAAGCCCAGATTACACAAAAGAGTTTTTGATTTTCTCTTTTTCCTTTGAACATACAATCGCAGCTGTATTGTTACAGAAAAATGATGAAGGTTTTGAGTGGCCTATTGCATTTTTTAGCAGAAGTCTCGGGGACGCTGAGCTGAAATATGACATTTTGGAAAAACAAGCTTATGCAATGGTAAAATCTCTCAAGGCTTTCAGAACCTACGTATTTCACTCGAAGATCATTGCCTATGTGTCGTCAAGTTCTGTTAAAGATATATTGGTGCAACCAAACAACGACAGAAGAAGAGGCAGGTGGCTGGCTAAGATTCAAGAGTTCGACTTGGAAGTCAAACCAACTAAAATTATCAAAGGCCAGGGTTTGGCCAAATTGTTAGCCGAATCAAATCTAAAAGCACTTGGGATAAATCAGCTACAAGAAAATGAGGAATTTTTAGAAATAGATGAGCTTGGCATCACTCCACCCACAACTGAGATTCAAGACAAGTTCTCTACTTCATTCTGGTACCACGATATCGTTTATTACCTACTAACCCTTCGATGTCCTATTGAGTTAACCCCATCTAAAAATAGGACACTGAAGTTACACGCTGTAAAATATTGTATCATATATGGTGAATTGTATTGGAAAGACCCCTTGGGTTTCCTGCTGAGATGCTTAGTCGAGACCGAAATAGAAAGGGTTATAGACGATTTCCACGAGGGAGTGTGCGGCGGGCACCATGCTTGGCGGGAAACGACTTATAAAATATTAAGAGTCGGGTATTACTGGCCTAAGTTATTCACAAATGTAAACACCAAAGTCTGAACTTGTACTCTTTGTCAGATGTTTACAAGAAAACAAAAATTCCCAGCCTTGCCTTTAGTTCCGGTTAAAACCGAAGCTCCATTTCAACAATGGGGTCTTGATTTCATTGGATAAATTCACCCACATTCCAATGCACAACACAAGTGGATTCTAACTGCAACAGACTATTTCACTAAATGGGTGGAAGCCATTCCCACAAGAAATGCAACCAACTCAGTAGTAATCAATTTCCTAGAAGAAAATATTTTATCAAGGTTTGGCTGTCCCCGAAAGATAGTCACTGATAATGCCCAAGCATTTAAGTCAATGACCATGGTGAGATTCTGCCAAAAATACAACATCATATTAGGACACTCAACAACTTACTATTTGCAGGGTAATGGTTTAGCTTAGTCATCCAATAAGAGTCTGATTACTGTGATAAAGAAGGTTTTAACTGAAAATAAGAAAGCATGGCATATGCATTTAAAATATGCTCTATGGGCTAACATGATAAGTACCAAAAGATCAATTGGGATTTCCCCTTTTCAGATGGTATATGGTACCGACGTCATTTTACCAATAAATCTTGCTCTACCCGTGATGAAACTCTGGCAAGATTCAAATGAAGAACCCAATGACGTTACCAGGAAGATAAACCAGCTGGTTGAAGTTCAACAAAATCGGGCCGAAGTGAATGAGAGTTAAAGAGATATCAAGATAACATGAAGGCCTTATTCGATTGAAAAGCTAAATATAGAGATTTCCTCCTTGGTGATCTGGTCCTGAAATGGGAAGCCATGAGAGAATATACTGGTAAACATGGCAAGTTTAATCCAATCTGGTCTGGCCCATATAAGATTTCGGCTTCTAAGGGAAAAAATGTTTTCTTATTATAAAATATCGATGGAAACATTCTCAACGCCCTTGTAAATGGGCGACACCTCAAACACTTTATGCAGTAATGTATTTTTGAACTCTCATTGTACATACCGGTTTGTTTTCACGTTTACTGTATAGTTTCATTTCCTCTGGTGAGTTTTTTTTTATATAAAAAAATTATATATATAAATTTATTCATGAGATTTCCTGACAATCAGCATGCTGACTTATTCTGCAGAAACGTTGTTGACCAACCAAGAGACCATAGATGATAAAAAGGTGACAAGCACAGATAAGCATATTAACTGTCTTCCGATGAAAAAGGTAAGAAATTAACATCCTTTTGGTCGACAAACTAGGAGTTACCAAGGTACGAGATTCTTCTCTGAAAATTCAAGTTGAATTATCCTAAGAGATATGAATGAATAAATCATTATTTCAATTGATGTTGATGTTATCACTAAAAAAAAAAAAGGGGTCATGTGTGCAATAGTGCTTCTTAAGCCCTTTACTTTCCCTTTAAGCATGGTGAAGCCTGCTTCTCACCTGACCCTGAATGTTTATCACGAGTTCTTTGAGAAAAGAAAGGTTTCACTTTGGTTCTGAAAATTCTCAATCAAACCTTCAAAAATGAGAATAGGTTGAGTTTATAGTTCTTTAACTTTAGCTAAACCAGAATTATGTCTAGGTTAATCCTAACCTTATTAGCTCTCCTAACAGGAATAAACCAATTTGTTTTGCTCAAGGAAATCCCTTAAAATATGTCAATAATTTTCCCTCAAGAATTTCCCTAAAGCTAATGATGTTTGAATAAAAGAGAGAAGATTAGTCCAGAGCCATTTAAGTGAGTTGACAGACCTCTGTTCTTAAAAAATTTCAAGCGGATATCTTCCCAAGTATATTACATATTGATTGATTTCCCCCACTTCATATTAAAAGAAAAGATATACAGACAGATGGTGAAAGGAAATTCAATATTGATTACCCCCATCTAGTCCAAAGAATGAAGAAAGGAAATTCATTATATTGATTGCCCTCATCTCGGCATTTAAATGCTAGAAAACAATGAAGTGGTGAAATGAAATTCAATATGGGAAGTCGGATAACTTCACCGGGGTACTGAACAAGCTCGCTGGCAGTGAAGCAATATCTTCATAACTGATGAGGCTGTTATACATGAATTACAAGACGCTCTGGTAACTTTTCTTCTCTCAACTGGATTCACATTATAAGTTTTTGGGATCCCCTAATTTGACTCCTTTAAATTTACTTTACCTTGATGCAAACATAATCAGATGAAACCGGGTAGAATGGTTAATTTGGATTTGATTATCTTATACAGATCTGAGGTCAGTTTCAGAAAATGAAATCTATTGAGAACCTAACTCGAGAAAATCAGATGTTTTATTTTTGAAGAATTTTCAAAATCAAATGCAAAGATCCTAAAGTCTTGTCTCATTTTCCCTCCTGGTCTGTTTCACAAAGCTGAATTATTGACCTCATTTACCCAATGAAGGAACTTGGTCTACATGTTCTTCTCATCCCATAAGGAAACGAGATCCCTGGATGGAGCCTAATGTTGACACGAAGTTTAATGTTTTACCCTTTAAACCTGAAGCGAAGCTTTTTTCTAGTCATGGAGCCACCCTTAATCTTAAAAAGAGTAAAAAATCTTTCGATTTTTTTCATTTCGGGATTCGGATTTTCACAAGGCATGTTTTCCTAATTAACAACTCCAGATTTCCCGGTGCTGAAATCTCGAAAAGGTCTTATATTAAAGTAATAAATAAAATAAAAGAAAAAAAGAAAAAAGTACGTGCTATAAACCCCGACGCACATTTCACAAAGTATCCTCTAATTGTGATTAATTAAACTCTTAAACACGATCAACAACTTAATCTTTCACGTTTCGGGTTTGTTTGTATCAAAGTGTTGTCAAAGCGCTAGCCCTTGAACTCTCGGTCCCCAATTTTTCGAAAGGAATAAGTTAGTTACTAATATTAAATGATTAAAGCGTTAATATAAGTAATCAATGTCTAAACTAATCCCATCGCGATTTCACAATTCAGGGTTTGCTTATGACATGCCTCGTGGGTACAAGATCTCGGAAATGCCGAAATGCGAAATCATGATTTTTTTTAATAAATTTTAAGACGAGTGTAAGTTAATTTAAAATGGGATTAATAAGGATTAAAACAATTTTTCACGTTTCGCATTTCGGGATTTAGTGAAAGCAGTCCTTTTAAAGCTCCAGTTTGAAATCGTTGATATACGTTAATATTTGCAACGAATGAATAAAGATATTTTTGACTTAACTGTGTATCTTTGGGCATATCTTCCCCATTAAGACATTAAAGTTTTACCACCTGTCTCAGTATGCCCGTCGTAAGAAGAGTTAAAGGTTAATAGAGGATTGGTTTATTTTTTCGAATTTCAGTTTTATCGTTTGAATTCAGAAGTGAATTGCATTCAACAAGCTTACACATTTGTCTTTGCGACAGGAATTCATCCTAAACACGAACATTATGGCACCTAGAAAGGCACCTATGAAAAGTGAAGAAGCAGCTGAAAGCTCCAGCCCAGAAGGAGATGTCGTGTCTGATACTACACCGCATGCCATTGACTCCATCAAATCCTGGAGGCAAATTTTCAAAACCCTGGACTACGAAATCAATAATTTTCCCGACGATTCTGAAAACAAACTCCAGGACATAGCAGAGTCTGAACTTCACAAAGTGGCTACGCGCCCACGACTCATGACATACAATGATATGATCAGTTGGGATTTAGAGAGGATAAACGTGGAGACAAGAAGAATTTTGGACAATCAAGGGGTCGTCATCGGCTCTTTCAGACCATAGCATATACAAGTAATGTACAAACTGTCTCCCACTTCTAAATATATTTATAACAAAGAATTCATAAGTGAATTTCAAAGGAAAGATTGCACAGAGGCAAACCAAACATACCCCAACATAATCAGAGACTGGTGGAGACACCCACCAAAATTCAGGGTTGATACCCATAACATTTATGCCACAACCTCTTTGAATGAGTACATGGTTTATGTGGCTATGATGTTATGTAGACTTTTCGAAAAGAAAATTCCTACCCATTTTCCTGCAGAATGGGTGCCCCTTTTACATGAAGTAGCCAAAGGCTATAGCTTCAATTGGAACAAAATCCTATCAGACAAATTAGCTAAGGAGGTTATGGAGTATCAAAATGCGAGGTCCAGTGGTAGACCAATAGATTTTTACATGTCATCATACATCATGGATGCTATATGTTTCACAACTCCTTTCCTTTTGATGAATTGGAGTTGGAACCTAGCGTGACCTGAACCGATTCATGAATATCATTCTAAGTTGTGGGAAGAAAATGCTAAAGATTCTTTTTACAAAATTTGTCATTTCATGGTGATACCGGTGCATCAAATGATGTTTGGCTATGCACCCCTTCGTATATCAGAGTCAGTCATAGGAAATCTCAAGGCGGTTACCGATTGGTTTATTGAGGAGAATTTCTCCTATATCAGGGTTTTCAGATGTTCTATCCCTCCTCATGCACTTCCAAAATTCCTCCCTGATAGACTGGTATGCAGGGGGGTAGCTCATCAGATAATAACAAGCGGTATTGGGATAGAGCTGAGGACAACTCAAAAGAAATTTTGGCCAATCTTTCCTGTACAAATTGGACGGTTTTTGCTACTCAACCTGGGTCATTCCAAAGTTGAAGCTGCAGCTCTTGAGGAGGTAAAGTTGGTGAATCTCAAGCACAGGAAACATGACCCTTATCAAATAGTGGAGAGCCACATGGCTCACTTTGGCATGAAAGCATTTGAACATGAGGAATCCCCTCGTGATAACATTTTCAAAGGGGTCAAAACCTATGAAGAGGTGTTAGGCAAGGTTCAGACGTTATCATCTGACTTGCAAACTAGAATTCTAGAGACACAGGCGAAGCGGTTTTCCCAAGGTATTGTAGGGCGAAGCAACAACACCCCCTCTAGAACAAGAAAACATTCCCCCAGGCTTCGGATAGAAATCACGGAATAAATAAAACATTGAAGAAAACCCACAGGAGGTCGAAGGATCTTTACAAAACAAAGAAGTTCCACAGACAAAGAATCCAGGAGAAGTAACAGAAAAAGAGTCTGAGACACCTCCCGAGTCCAGTCAATCTCCCCCTCCTGCATCATCTACTCTTCATATTGACACTCCCAAGACAACAGGTGAAACAAAGTCTACAGAGTTGGGAAACCCCATCACTTCCTTGACCCCTTTACTATCTACTTTTGGTTTCCCTCAGGTAGGAGTCATATATGCTAGCGACCTCGACCCTATCTCGAGAGATGAAATTCCTCCCTCTGATTACTTCTTCAGTAAAAAGAGGAAGGTTGTATTAAAACAAGAGATGTATATGAGAGAAGGTGGTATGGTAAAGAGACACAAGGTGTTGGTGGATGGGCGAAACTTGGAAGAGGGATATTTCTCTACAGAGGTGGCGGGCTCCATGGGAGCGCTGGCAACAACAAATCTATTCACTGTTAACAAATATGAGAGCAAGGTTGGAACAGAGTAACTGCAGGATAACCCAGTTACAAGATCAACTAAAATATACCGAGAAAAGTATCAAAGCAGAGATAAATAAAGGTCTAGAGCAGGCCAGATCTGCTGACAAGCAAGAAATTTAATTGCTTAAGTCAAGTCTAGATGAGATGAATGAAAATATGCAAACTAGCAAAATACAAGTTATTCGGCAAGAAGAATTGGTAAGACAACTACAGGTTAAATTGAATTCAATAAGAGGCCAGGTTATAGACCTAAAATTTTTTCAGGACCAATTGTTCGCACCCAATTCGTCACCTGGTGAGCAAATCGAGGGTGCTTACATGCCCTGTTGGGTCTTGCAGGGCATGACAGCTGTGAAAAGAAAGGTTAGAGAAAACAAAACAAACTACAAGCAAGAATTAAATAACAATAAACTAAAACTATGAGTATATGAAATAGAAACAATAAACACAAAAAGACACCGATATCACCAATGGTTTTGAGCTGGTCAATTGATGAAATCAGAGCACGATGAAGGAAGAGCACTATGGTTCCTTCTTCCCCCAAAGGAAGGCTCTTGAGGCCCTCACAAACTTGCTTCCCTTACAATGCAAAGAACTGAGAATGATGGTGAAAAAACTCCCAGCAGAAAGAAATGTTACCGATGTGTTACCGTCAAAGAATGAGCCCTTGACAATCTCAACAACATTCCTTCCGAAAACAATGGTTCTTCACGGCTTTTTATAGCAGATCACCGGGTGATTATGTAAATTCAAAGTGTGAAAATGGGCTCTTTAGGGCTTCATTAGGTCATTAAACCGCCTACCCTGCGGATTCAACTCGGATTTGGGAGTCAGATTAGATTGGGAGCCGGTCCATAAGTGGTTGGGAGGCCGACCTATGCAATAAATGCGCCGTTTAGCAGGTGCGCGGGTTATTTCGTTGACAGTCGCGCGTCGTGCGCGCATGATACGTTCTTGTCCTACGCATGTGCGCGTGCACCAAAATGTTGTAAAGCGCCCTTCAATTTTTGGTTACTTTGTATAGTTTTTGACCCTTCTGGAATGCTGTGAAATTAATTCAGTGCCATGAATGACTTCATTGCTGTTTTGACGATGTAGAGTTCTTGTTGCCCTGTGTGAACGAAATTTCGGTGATAGCAGATGCCCCCTGATGGATGAGGTTAGGAGCATACGTATAGCCGAAATCCATCAATGTTTCTTCTACTAAGAATGTTGTTGTAAGGGAGAGCAATAGTGGGACCGTTCGGAGCGATCTGTTGGAGGAAAAAGGAACCAGTAGGACCTGACCTTCTAAGAGACGTGCAGAAAAATATACAACTGTGTACAAATGAGGCGGGCATGCCCCATGCTCGTGTTATGTAACTCTGAAAGAAGATGACAGACGTGTTGGTGTAGACAACTGCAACGCCCTCGGGGGCAGTAATGATAAAGGCAGAAGACAATTCTGCAAAGGAACATACTCTGAATAATAGGCAATGATCGCGGTAATAAGAAGTGACAATGATGTGGGCATTGATGGCCCTACCAAGTTCAGAGGTCTTCGACAAATGACAAAAATAACTGCAATAGTCGCAAAGTAAGACCCACCATAACATGAGAGAGTGTTGGCGTCGAATGTTATGGGGGCCAACGACAGCAGGGAGCAATGGTGTTTCCCCCTGTTCCATCCAAGATCTCTCATCAA
Source organism: Picea engelmannii (assembly GCA_009831015.1). Lineage (NCBI taxonomy): Eukaryota > Viridiplantae > Streptophyta > Pinopsida > Pinales > Pinaceae > Picea > Picea engelmannii. The sequence goes on along the minus strand of ML786250.1, from coordinate 587,541 downwards.
AATAGAGAATGAGAATCAAGATACTGTCGCCCTTCTGGAAAAGTGTGCCGATGTCGACAAAAGGGGGACGCGACTCCCAGAAGCAAAAAGTGCTCCGTGGACTCTACTGAGGTGAGGAAGTGGTAGAGGTACATGGACGAAGTCAATAAGTAGGATGACTCAAGACTACCCTTGGCTGGAGGATGTATGAGAGAAAAAGTGGCCGCAACCGTGTAACAAGGTCGAGTGTCAGGGGGACGACAAGACCGGTGCTAAGTTGTGCCAGAGGCGGGACAAGGTGAAAATATTCAGAGGGTAGAGATAAATGACCTGTGGAGTACTCTGAAGATATGGATGATGCCGGCAAGAGTAAATGATAAGTAATGCTCCAACCAAGGGTGACATGGGTTGCGTGTGGCCAAAAGAAAACAAGTCACCAACGGTGACAACAAAGAATGTAATGACTGGAAATAAAGGTGTTTGTACAATAAATAATAAATAATTTTGGGGAAAAAAGTACAAATACAGAAACAGGTGCCCCGGTGTGAAATGTGTGCCCCAGGGAGGGCAGAATTGTCTTGGGAAACTGGTGAAGGGTGGGGGCCCCATTGGTGAGTGTTTGCACTCTTTTCGTCGATGTGTGAGCAAAAAGTGAGTGCTTACATGCCTAGTTGGGCTCTGCTAGTCATGACAGCTGTAATGTAAAAGGTTAGAAAGAAAACAACTAAGCTATTAACAAGAATTAAACAAAAACT
>ML786250.1:536002-577639 GCA_009831015.1 Picea engelmannii | reverse complement strand
AAACAAACTACAAGCAAGAATTAAATAACAATAAACTAAAACTGTGAGTTTATGAAATAGAAACAATAAACACAAAAAGACACCGATATCACCAATGGTTTTGAGTTGGTCAATTGATGAAATCAGAGCACGATGAAGGAAGATAACTATGGTTCCTTCTTCCCCCAAAGGAAGGCTCTTGAGGCCCTCACAAACTTGCTTCCCTTACAATGCAGAGAACTGAGAATGATGGTGAAAGAACTCCCAGCAGAAAGAAATGTTGCCGATGTGTTACCGTCAAAGAATGAGCCCTTGACAATCTCAACAGCATAACAATACTTAAAATTCCTTCCGAAAACAATGGTTCTTCACGGATTTTTATAGCAGATCACCGGGTGATTATGTAACCTCTTCAAAGTGTGAAAATGGGCTCTTTAGGGCTTCATTAGGTCATTAAACCGCCTAACCTGCGGATTCGGCTCGGATTTGGGAGTCAAATCAAATTGGGAGCCGGTCCATAAGTGGTTGGGAGGCCGACCTATGCAATAAATGCACCGTTTAGCAGGTGCGCGGGTTATTTCGTTGACAGCCGCGCGTCATGCGCGCATGGTACGTTCTTGTCCTGCGCATGTGCGCGCGCACCAAAATGCTGTAAAGTGCCCTTCAATTTTTGGTTACTTTGTATAGTTTTTTACCTTTCTGGAATGCTGTGAAATTAATTCAGTGCCATGAATGACTTCATTACTGTTTTGACGATGCAGAGTTCTTGTCGCCCTGTGCGGACGAAATTTCGGTGATAACACCAATCACTGTAAATACATGCGAAGGTAGAAGCTGAGCAACAGAAAGTAATCTCCCAAGTAGAGATTATTCAAAATTATTTTCAGGAAACAAGCAATGATTTTGATAATGTTATTTTTAAAGAAAAATAAGCTAAAGCAGCGAGGGCCACTTTCCAAAAGGAACTTGTAGGTTCTGAAAACGAAGAAGTATCGAAAATTTTAAATCTTTCTTTCACAGAACAGATTAGAGGCGATATCATGCTCAAGGTATGGGAAAACAACATAGCAGAATATAAGAAAATAGTCAAAGAAATAAAAAATGATTGTGAAAGAATCTTTGATTTATTGGACAAGGAATCATTAGGGATTGGAAGTGACAATTGCATTGGGAAATTAGGACAGATAAACATTGTAAGACACCAGTTGAATTTCAAAGAGGGTTTGAACAAATTTCAAATGGAAATTTCACAGTTAAAGGAAATGGATATTAATCTAATAGATAGGTGGATAGTGAAGGCCAACTTAAAGTTGCAATCAATCAAGTTTTCTGGTAAGGAAATTGAATATCGGCTTCCAGAAACTTAGAGAAAATTCTATTATTTGAAGCAACAGATCTTCCAGATTCTCTCAGAAATTTCGTACATCTTAAAAAATGTATTCAATGTATCAAGTCAAAAGAAGGAGATACTTCAGTAAAACAATGAAGTATCATTTTGAAAACTTATATTATCGGTGCTTCACCTCCCCTCTGGGCCTCAGCAACAGGCCGTATCAGGAATTCTCAGAGATCTGTAGCTGGTGTTGGACTCTCTATGGAAGAAAACCACTTCCCCAGCAGACTCCCTCACCTAAAGAGAGTTTCTCACAGGTCTGACAACCTGCCTCTTCTACCACGGGCCTGACAACCCAGTTCTTCCACCAGTTTCCAAATCAATTCCCGCAAGTTCAGGATGACAACAACGACAAAAACTTGCGTTAACTCACAGATGACAACAACAACATGAAAATGGGGTGTGGAAACAGGAAACAACAATAGGTCACTAAGACAAAACAGGGTTTAGGTAACACCGGTTTCAGGATGCGTGACAAGCAATTCACACAGAGGTCGAACACAGACTCAATAGTTCGGGCAGAGGATGTATCGTCTTCTCAAGAAAACATCATAGGCTTCAGGTTCAAGAGCTGCCTGAGGCTTACAGAACTCAAACACAGAGATCCCTCGGTTCACACAGCGAACGATGGAATGGAGGACGAACCCCAAACTCAGTTGACGCTTCATCTTTTAACCGCATGCGCCCAGTTCGACACTTGTCTTCCTGGAGATGCATGCGTTCCCTTTTTCACACTTGGAGCTGCATGCGTTGCCTCTCCCAAGACTTAGGATAAAAACATGTTTTGTCACACAACTTTAGAATAATAATAAAAATATTATTCTCAAGGACTTAAGCCCCTAAGCTTAGCCCCTCTTTCCAACCTTTCAACCCCTTTTCCCTTACCCACCTTGTGGAATCTTAGTCCCCCATCACTCTTTCTTCGTGGTCAGTCTGCACACAACAATGTTTAATCTTTATTAATGTTCTGCATATTACATATACAAAAATAGGCTCCTGGCCTTTAACACTTAGGCTCTTTGGCCTAATAAACACATAAGCCTACCAGCTTATCAATACTCGACTCACCAGCCTAAAAAACATGATTTACAATTCATAAACATGATTACAACAGGGCTCGTCCTTGGGGATATTACGGTAAATGAGAATCAAAGGAATAGAATAAAAGAGAGTTAGAAACATGAACCTTTTCTTTTCTTGATCCATGGTTGTAATTATATAGAATTTTTCCTGTCCAAAATATATTACAAGCCAGAAAATGTTAAGAAATCGGATGGTCGTAGTTGAATGATTTGGTTTTGTGCAACAAAGTATCTAGATATGCTTTGAGACATGGAAATATAATTTTGTAATATCTTTGATGTATATTTCATAATTCAAGTACACGACAAATTGAATCGTGGTCAAACTAGTCTATGTATAAGATAAAGAGGTTGTATTGTGATATGGGCACATTTTACCATATATAGTTAATAAGTGCATTTTGCACATGTTTTATCTTAACCAAAAGAAAGCGGACATTGTAATTGCACATGTAGTTTTCCAATTTTTTGTTATGGCACTATTTTGTAGCATGTCAACACTAAAGTATCCTAGAATGATAATGGTTTCGTCCAGATGTAAATGGTGTGATGCATTTGAGAACACATTCAGTATGTTAGCAATGTTGCATGCAAAGCGACATAAAGATTGAATATTGCAATTTGCAATCCACAGAATACTACTCTTGCTAGCACCATCTCAACATCTTTTTCTTCTACAAGAACATTTTGCAAAGGCATGTAGGTATGGTTTAGAGTTAGGAGAAAAAAATGGAGAAAAAATTAAGAACAAGATGGAAAGATATGCCAACTTTGTACAATTTTGTTGCATCCTAGGCACCGTTGTACCATACCTAGCCCTTCGACACCTACATGAAGTTTTCTTCTACAAGAACATCTTGCAAAGGCAACAAGTTTGACATTGTATTTTTCATGCAAAAGACACGGGTTCGATTTCTGTACGGGATATGCAGGCACATGATAGGCAATAGATTCTCACTTCGTCACACATGACAAAGGACCGGAAGCTAGAAAAAAATTTCAACTGAAGTTGTGCACACGACATTGGCATGGAGATGGTGCAGAGTCTTGGGAAAAAATCAGAGGAAAATTCAAGAGCAGGAGAAAAATATATGACAATCTCTATGGAAAGTTTGCAGGACAAGAACGATGAATAAATACTTAAACATTCTTACTTGCAAAATGAAAACAATGAATAGTAAACAACGAATACGAATGAAAGTATGCTATTGAAACTTACTCGTTAATGATTAACGACATAACTGAAGGTCCACTTGCGGGTGCAGGAATTGAACACTGCAAAGTGAAAAAAATAGCTCCAACTGCTGGTGCAGGACCCCAACCTTACAAAGTTGAAGCAAACAAAAGCAAGCAACAAGCAACGAACTAGTGAGCAAGCACCAACATGCCCAACTGCAGTTGCATGACCTCAAACTTGCAAACTTGAACCAAACAACAACAAGCAACAATCGACGAACCAACGAACAAGAAACAACCACTGAACTAATAAACAATATATGTATCTTCAATGATGCCCAAATTGCTTCCCAAGCATAAAAGAAATTCGAAACATATGACGACCATGCCAATGGAAATACTTAAACATTCTTACTTGCAAACTGCAAACAATAAACAACAAAGAACGAATACAAACGAAATTATGGTATCGAAACTTACTCGACAACAATGAATGGAAAAAGCGTAGGTCGAATTCTGGGTGCAGGACTTGAACCCCGCAAAGTAAAATAACTGCTCCAACTGTGGGTGCATGACCCCAACCTTGCAAAGTTGAAGCAAACAAAAGTAAGCAACAAGCACCAACAGGTCCAACTGCAGGTGCATGACCTCAACCTTGCAAACTTGAACCAAACAACAACAAGAAACAACCGACGAACCGACGAACCAGTGAACAAGAAGCAACCAACGAACCAATAAACAATATATGTATCTTCAACGATGACTAAATTGCATTTCAAGAATATAAGAAGTATGAAACATATGATGGCTATGCAACTGGCGGTGGACAACAATATTGTCCAAATTCACTGCAACATTGTATGGAAAAATTCGAGGAAAAATGTACTGTGAGAAGCCTATTTAAGTAAACATTTAAGGTTGTCAGGGCTGTTTAAGGGCTTTTGAAGGGCCTCGCGCTATGCAAACATTTAAGTTGTCAGGCTTGTTTAAGGGCCCCGCGCTATGTAAACATTTAAGCTGTCATGCCTATTCAAGTACCTAAAAAAGAGTGTCAATGCTCAAAACTTTCGGTATGTAAACATTTCAATACAAATAGAAATAATAAAAACATTAAAAAAGAGCGTCAATGATCAGAACTTTCGGTATGTAAACATTTCAATAAAAATAAAAAAAATAAAAAAGAGCGTCCATGCTGAAAACTTTGGATATCGAAACATTTACAACATTGGGAACAACGAAGCTGGAAATAAGACTTCAAATCTATTCTCCAATGAGACGATGACCTATAAGGTTTTTTTTATTATATAAAAAATAATGTTTTTACTTCTATAGTTCGAACAATATAGATGATGTGAAAATTTATAGTCAAAGGACATATTAATATGAAGTCAACGAATTATCAATCACTATAGTCCCTCTACACCTTCGACAGACACTAATAATATGTCACCTTCCATCATTATCATTTTATAACTAAAGAATAATTTACTTGTTATATAAAGACAAATTCATGTCGGCTAGTAGCTAGCTGGACTATAATAACTTAGTTTTTATTAATTTTTTAATTTTTAATAATTATTATTTATTTCAATTTAATGTAATATGTGGGTTCATTTTTACAACTATTTCAAGTAGAGTGTAGTCTGCATCCATTTATATAAATGGACTAAGAGAACATGTAACTTTGGATATTTTAACACAATTAAATTAAATTGTGATATTAAATTTTTAATTATGTTTAGAGATGTACATTGAGAGATGTTTTTTAGGATTTAGATGGGTGAGATGTGTCATGTCCATTTAAAAAATTAATTAATATAAAACAAGTAAATATAATGTAAGTTTTCTTTGTATCATAATAATAATAATAATAATCTAAGGGGCGGTAGGTGTGGGGGAGTGCTTTACAACTCTAGAGGATTAAAGGTTCTGTCTTTTGCATGGGTTTTGGGGCTTGCTTCCAATAACCAAGTAGAGACCATGCCAGTCAATACGGGTCTAAAACTTATAAAAGCGGAGCAACATGAGGATCTTATCATAATAGGGGACTCATAATTGATCATAAACGAGCTTCGACATCCGAGAAAACGTCATCGAGTAATTTCAGAAAGGAATTATCAAAGAATCGTGCAAGAGGGGGGGGGGATTTCCACTTGCTTCAATTCTTTCATGTCCTCGGACTTCAAAACTCTAGGGCATACACATAGGCCAAATCAGCCCGATCCCTCGAGCAGGGGAAACTTAAAGTTAACGATGTTCTTTCTGTCCATCTTATTCCTTTATATGTCAGGATTACCTTATAAAAAATCAGGAAACTATATGAATTCTTAGTTCCAACCCAAAGCAAGTTTAAATATGAAAAAAGTGGGGGGAAATCTCAATCACAAGAAACGTGGTTAAAGGCGGTTCTCAGGCACTCCTTTTATCAAACATGAAGCACTGTCATTTCCTGGTACCATGACTCAACATTGCCGCCACCTCTCATCAATACGTACCACCTAGTACATGCACATCCTCTCCCCCGCTAACATTTATATCCTAGTCATGGTGATGATGGCTTCACGATGTGGGATTTATAGCCCTCCCCTCCCACATCAACTCACACACAAAGTTGGTATGTCGATGTTCTGTTTAATTCATGAACCATCTCGCTTCATCATGGGACTTAACCATTGTATTCTCGACGAGAGGTGTGATTCCACTATGAGTGAATGTGCTTCAAACTCTCTTCACAAGTTGGAGGAACTTGTAATCAACTCGGTGAACATGATGTATGGGAGTGCAACTTGGCGTTGTGGCCCAAACCCTTGCCATTTTTCTATTTGTACGCTACGGGACTTGTAGGCTGAATTGGGAGAACAAAGATGCGAAATGGATATGCAAAAGGCCAGGATAGATCATGTCAAGGCGAAGCTAGAATACCATGCCCAAAAACATAACCAAAAGACTTGCATCATACTCAAAGTTGTGAACAAGCAGAAAGAGAAATTCAGGCTCTTCGTCAGGAAAATCAGGAAATCAGACATCAGTGGTTGCAAAATCAAGCAAATGTACCATCACCAACCTCCTCTCATGGATCCAAAGTTCAAGAAGTGGACCAGCAACATCAGGTTGGAGCAGAACAACAAATGGATATAGACCAGTAATGGATAGTAGATACTACTCTCAAATTAAAATAAACATGTTTTTATGATATGTAAGGTCATCTTTTTGTTGCACTCTCATTTTAGAATTTACACCTCACAAAGAGACACTCTATCATATGTTAAAGTAGGAAATTTTATATGGCCAAAAAATGAAATCTTTGTTGTTAGAAAACAAGATTTTATTTTTGAACTCTTTGTATCTCTTTGTTGATTCAACCTCTGCTGCAACACTATTTTTTAATATAAATGAGCCATTCTTAATTAAAAAAATTTAAAATAATAACAATAATCTAATTTTAAGGTCCCAGCGAAGCCAGGCACCAAATTGATGTATGAGACCCCCTTGTTTGTGGGACAAGGGACCCCCTCGATGCAACAAACATAAATACAATTCTGAAATGGATTAGATTAAATTTTACAACCCAATGGAATTTCATTCATACATTTTTTTTGTTTCTCTTTTATTCTTTGTAGTCAATTAATTTAGTATAGTACATACATAGAGTAAAATCCTCAAGTGTAGATAAGAGATACATCATGACCTCTGTATTATGTTCATTTTAAATAATAAAAATTGTATGAGTTATGTGTAGCTACCTACAATAGAGAGTTAGAACTTTATAAAGAAGTCTTTTACACATAGAATTATGGCTTACTCGCTAGTGCTACAAAACGATAGAACTCCCTCATAATTAAACAACATTGTTGAAAGTAAAGTGAAATGTAAAAGCTCCAATGCAATAGAAATGAACTAGATACTGAAAGATAGATTAAATGTTGGAAAACAACCCTATCCTACAACATTTTGAATCGTAACAACAACTCCCCTACCAAACATAGGTTTAGGATATGCTAGTGAAGGAATCAATCATACTAACAACATTAAACATATCCACACCATAAATTACACATGCAATGCAAAACAAATGTGAAGGTACATTCACCAAAAACCTATCCAAGAGAGCCTTTCCCTAGGAGGATTGGGAAATCCCTTCTCTATGACTTGGATTAACTCAGAATAATAGTTCTCTTTTTATTTCATCGAACACTTCAAGATTACAAACTCTAATTTGTAGCTCTCTAACCTTCACTATAAGCAAGCTTCAAAACCTGTTAGTGTCTACCCTAACTAAGCTGCAAATGAGCATATTTATACTAAGAGAGCCTTGGAGTCTTGTCGAGGAATTCCAAGATGTGCATTATAGTCTTACCCCTAAATTCATTGTTTTCCTTCGCATTAGTTAAGGTGACTTGTTGAAGAATGAGATTTGGTGTGCATGATCCTTCTTTAATGTGAAAACAAGTGATCTAGTAGAGAGTGTAAAGTGTGCCACACAATTGGTCAATTTAGTAGATATCATGTCGAATAATGAATAATCTAGTTCTACAAAAAATAAAAAATAAAAAAATAGCCAACCATAATATAATAATAGTAAAAAATGAAAAGAGGGAATCATTATAATAAAATAAAATGTAGATCAATCTTAACTCTAGGTCTATTGAGTGCTAAGAGGGATAAGTACCTTGAGGTGCAAATAATTTTAGAGTGCAAAACTCTAAAAAAAGTTTGCACCTTGAGATATTTGATCCCTCTTGGTGCTGGATAAATCATGAGTTAAAATTAATGTATACCGATAAATATTTCAAAGGTAGGTCAGTGTTCACATGCCTTATTGGTGATGATTCATACAATTTGGCTTATTTTGAGGTCATGGAATCTTAACCAAGGTTGAAATTTAAAAGGCAAAATCATTCTTATGAGGCATTTTACATGTCAAATATAATTAAAAGTTTTATTAAGTTGTTTGCTTAAACTAGCAAAGTCATCCACCAAAACATTTTTTCATCTGCAAAATGTTATTCAAAACGTTATTTATACATCAAACTTTCAAACCCTAAAGTTAACATATGTTTTAATTGAATTGAAATATGGTTCTTTATGGTTCTTGAAAAATAATGTAAAATTTGAGGCAAACAGCTAGTTCTAGTGGTTCCAAGTTTTAATACTCACCATGATGAGAAAAACATAGGTACTAGTGGTTGATAGAGAGCACTTCTTATAATACATTTTAAAAACCAACTTTCCTTGTACCTATTTCCTTAGCAATATTTTAGATACAAGTATTAATCCATATGCCAAGATTTTGAAAATAATGTTGACACTTGCAATATAGTGGGAAATTCATTTAATGGTGTATTAAGAGTATTGAGGTACTCTATAGCCTAATATGACATATCTTGTGACTACGTACATACATGTCACCATCTAAAAAAATTAAATCAGCATAGATTCATCTTAAACCCAGATCTATGAAGCGATGAGATGGATCAAATTTCTTGAGGTGTAAATTTTTTAATCATTTAATTCCATCATGTATCAATTCCTTCATATTAAATGATAAAAAAATTTCCACCTCAAATTTCTATGCTGGTCCATAAACATTCTGGAATTACATTTACTCATGGTGAAAGAGCTCCTCTCTACAAAAAAAAGAAGAAGAAGAAGGGATGTTAAAACCCTAGATCCATTTGCTTAATTCCATCCTTTGAGAATTTTAGCAGATGGCCTCTAAACTTACTAACTTTACAACCAATGATGGTTAAGGTGGATAATGGACACTAAATATAAAGTTATTTGGTTTCCCAAACCCACCAACACTATAAAAACTAAAAATTTACATGACAATCAAACATTGCATGCTAAATCTAAATATCACCTTTAAATCTAAAGCATATTTTTAAGTAATAGAAGGATGTTACTCCTATTCAAACTAGTAATGGACATATGGGGATTAATGATGGACATATGGGGATTAATGAGAAAGGTAAGTGAAGGTTCCAACATGGCTAGAGCATTCAACCTTATTATGAAAAAGGTATATATATATATATATATATATATATATAGATTATAGAGTTTGATATATAAGGCTCATAAAGTTGCATAGAGTAAGATAATCATATTACAATATTAAAACAAGGTCAGTTAGTACYGTACACAAAGCTAGAGCATTCAACCTTATTATGAAAAAGGGATATATATATAGAGAGAGAGMGCGCGCTTGATATATAAGGCTCATAAAGTTGCATAGAGTAAGATAACCATATTACAATATTAAAACAAGGTCAGTTAGTACTGTACACAAAGCCTACGAGAGCAGAGGTGCCAAGTGGATCGAGAATTTGGAATGTTAGTCTTAGAGTTTGAAAAATCCCAACCTTGAAATAGTCAATGGTTTGACATCAGGCTATACATTCAAAAGAACATGGCTGCCGGGAAGGAATGAAATTGGAGTCAATGTACTCTACAATCTCAAAGACAAACGTGAGTGAATTGTGGGAGGAAAAGGGGACACGTGTGCAATTATTGTTTCTAGCTCTACCACATGGAAAACCATCTTTAAAGACTATGTCCATTTCCATAAATATAATATAATAGAATAAAGAAAGGTTAATTTACCTTTTTTTGTGAATACATGTTCGTGATGACTATAGGCCAGTTGGACCATAATAACCAACTCTCTTTATATAAAGGCGAAGTCGGGCCCACCAGTAGCAAGCTTGACCCTAATAGCTTAATTTTTAATAATTATTCTTAACTTACTTTTTAGGTTATTTTTTATAATTATTATTTATTTTAATTTATTAGTAGTAGGTTAGTGCTGCAGCTGCTTCCTTGGTGAGATTCATACAACTTGACTTCTTTATATCTTGTCTTCTTCAGCGATATCAATCACCAGAAAACTAATATTAATTATTAAAAAAATAATTAGGTAAAGTAACTAATATTAATTATTAAAAAACTAATTAGGTAAAGTTTTTATGTTAAAAAAATGATTCGCACTTTTATTTTCAAATGTATGTATGTTTTAACGGAACTTTATTATTACACGTTATTTTTAAAAATTAAGTGGATACACTTTTTAGAGGTAAAAAGTGATTCTCATTAGTGTTGATTGATTTTAGTGGTTGATATTACATACTAGCACAATCGCAAACTAGTGGTTGGTGAAAGTCAAAGTTCATGAATTACCTAGATTGTTAAATTGGTAAATATTAAATGGTGGTCTTTCACATTCACATCTTTTCACTATGTAACAAAAATTTAATCTTTGTTAATCACTCAGATGTGGCAATCAGCTAGCCACTATAGTAAATTTTAAATATGATCAAGTAAAAGTAAAAAAATAAACATGTAAATTGATGTCTTTATAATAGTGAGGAAGTTAATGGTTGAAATCACAACCATTGATTTATTGGGATGACTAAGACTATTAGATCAATATTTAATTTTGTCCATACAAAACTGATTATTTCGGTGTAATTTTAGGTGCGTTATGGTCTTTCAGGACGTTGAATCCATTTATATATATTTAAAAACTCAATTTAAGCAATGTAAAATTGTGATTTTGCCAACAATTGTGTTGGAGGATTCTTGTAATAATTGCAAGAAAACATATTTAATATTAAATTAATTCTTTTATATTATCAGCTAGCCACCATAGTAAATTTTAAATATGATCAAGTAAAAGTAAAAAAATAAACATGTAAATGGATGCCTTTATAATAGTGAGGAAGTTAGTGGTTGAAATCACAACCATTGATTTATTAGGACTACTAAGAATATTCAATCAATATTTAATCTTGTCCATTTTAGGTGCCTTATGATCTTTGAGGACGTTGAATCCATTTATATATATTTAAAAACTCAATTTAAGCAATGTAAAATTGTGATTTTGCCAACAATTGTGTTGCAGGTTGTAATAATTGCAAGAAAACATATTTAATATTAAATTAATTCTTTTATATTAAATGATAAAAAAGTACTCTCACTACTTAACAAATCTAGGTTTAAGATGAATTTAGGTTGGTTTAATTTGTGTGTCCAAAGACACTTTTTATAATCCAATATAAGGGAGATGTGGAAGGTGTAATTTTATTTTTGTTAAATATCATTTTTGGGATTAACTACTTAAACTAAGTCATTAATCTATGACACATATCCATGGAATGGGGTGAAGAAGTGAGATTAAAACTAGCAAACAATGGAATGAATCTCATATCATGGACTTCGCTTGCACTCACCCATCCCAAGACTCCTCTTGCTGGCTCTTAAATGTGCAGTTTTCCCCACAATCAAACCCACTTAACTTTCTACCTCATTTACAAAACTTTAGTAAGTATTATGCTCAATTTAGAGTAATTTAAAAATGAAACTTTTTTAAATTGAAAAAAATGTTTACAACTCAAGAAATTTATTATTTCAAATACTTCAATATCAAATACTTCAGTACATGATAGAAGAAAAATTAAAAATAAATTTACATTAATTTAAATTTTCCAAAATTATTTATTTTTTTTTATTATTATTATAAAATGTAAAATAGCATATAACATTAAATCACTTCACATTCTATAAAAGAAAAAAATTCAAAACTTATCATAAAATTTGATTGATAAAAATGCATGGAAATTCCGAACACTGATTCTTACGCTATAGCCCACCGCTGAAGTTGCGGTACGTCACGAAAAAGGTCAAAAAAATATACTCCACACCCTCTCCAAAAAATAGACCCACAACTACACGCGCGCATGCATGGTTGTGTCTTAAGTAATGCTGAATATTGAACGCCGTCGCCTTTGACTACAAACATAAAAACGTGAGTGTATATATCATATATATATATATATATATAAACATAAAAATGTGAGTGTGTATATATATATATATATATATATATATATATATTTGTAGGGATATTATGTAAAACTCTGAAACCATATTGGTAGCCGAAATTTGTGGCTAAAAACCTTTCCAGGGCTTCAGGTTATATTTTCAGTCCGTGCATTGGATTTTAACATTATTTATCACAGACCCCAATTTCCTGTAACTGTTTCGAAAGCAGTGGGGGATTTATAAGTAGACAAAAATGAAGATGGAAACTATCCTGCTGCAACTATTGCTGTTGAATTGGGCGCTGAGCGCTGATGCGGAATGTCCGTTCAAACTTGATTATGTCCGTCAATTGCAGTGGGACAAGTCTACCTGTGAATCAACGAGTAATGAAGCTGATTGCTGCCAGACGTTACGGAGTTTAATCGGCATAGGATTCGCTCAGTATTTGAAAGACGCATCCGTGTTCGAGTTTCCCAGTAATGCCTCTGCCGTCTCCTGTCTGGGGATATTTCAGCAGCAGCTCGACTATCTAGATCTACCTCCAGGCTTGGTGTCAAAGTGTTTCAAAAATATGTCTCAGTTTGTTTCGAGCCCAGTCCTTTGCGCCGGCATACAGACCAAGCAGGACTGGATTCGCAAAGTGAAAAATACTTCCCTGGACTCGACCTGCAAAGGCGACCTCTCAGATCTGGGCGCCTGTCTGCAATGCAAGCAGAGTGGAGACCTCGTCACCACCATGCTGGCGAACATGGACAAAAACTTGACCCGTGAGGCAAGTTTGAAATGCTTCTATTTCACATGTTTGTATGCCGCCGGAGTGGTCAACGAGTTCGGCCCCGAGAACAGAAATACTGCTGAGTGTATCCTCCGCTTGCCTTTCGTCCAAACCTCATCGGATCGCTCAGTTTTGGTGTACACTTTCGTTGGAATTGCCATGGCCCTTGTTGTCATCTGTGCTCTAGGGCTTTTCTACTGTCTGTTGGTAAAAAGGATTGATCCTAAGGCTGTGCACAGAAGATTCGTGAGGCGGAACACGATACTTCTAAAGGCAGCCGTGAAACCCAACACCGGGGCAGTATGGTTCGACATTCGATTGATCAGGGACGCCACCGATAATTTCAGCGAGGCCAATCTCATCGGCCAAGGGGGTTTTGGCACGGTGTACAGGGGAACGCTCCCGGATGCTCGGCGGATAGCTGTGAAGAGAATCAGAAACTGCACGCCCGAAGGGGATTCCGAATTCCTGAACGAAGTGCAGATCATTGACAGCATCAGGCAACGGAATCTGGTCGTTTTAAGGGGCTGCTGCGTGGCCAGCAACGACAGGGAAGGGCACCAGCGGTTTCTGATATACGATTACATGCCCAATGGAAGTCTATATGACCATCTCTTTGGAGGAGTGTCCAAGGCCCGATCTTTGAGCTGGCCGCAGCGGAGGAACATCGTCCTGGGGACTGCCAAGGGGCTGGCTTATCTACATGACGGCATCCAGCCCGCAATTTATCACAGAGACATCAAATCCACTAACATTCTGCTGGATGACAAAATGAATGCATGCGTGGCCGATTTTGGTCTGGCAAAGATCATGACTAAAGGAGAAGGAGAAGCAGATCTCTCTACAAGAATAGCAGGGACGCACGGCTATTTGGCCCCCGAATACGCTCTCTACGGCCAACTTACAGACAAAAGCGATGTGTATAGCTTTGGGGTTCTGCTGTTGGAGATCATGAGCGGCAGACAGGCTCTCGACACCACTGTGGAGTCGGCCTCCCATTATCTCATCGCGGATTGGGCATGGGCGCTAGTGAGAAATGGCAGAACCAGTGAAGTAGTAGACCAGAGAATCCGTCAGAGCGGGACGGAGGACGTGATGGAAAGGTTTGTTTTGGTGGGTATTTTGTGCTCGCATTTTATGGTGGCATTCAGACCTCGAATGGTAGAAGCCGTGAAGATGCTGGAGGGAGAGGCTGAGATTCCTGAAATCCCAGACAGGCCTTCGCCGTTTCTGCTGCATGGTCAATCTGTTACAGACAAAGGCGGTTCCTTTCTTGTTTCGGACAACGATGCTCGGCCGGTCTTCAGCCCAACGGAGATGCGGTTGTAGGTTAGCAAATACCTATGCAATTTGCTTTCCTGCCATCATATCTATTGGTTCTATCTATGTCAATATATGGGTATATATTGATATTGACACTTACAGATTTTTATTCCTTTGATCTATGAGGATATGGGTATATATGGATATTGACACTTCATACAAATACAAAGATTTTTCTTTTTACCTTTGCCATTCCAACTGTATGGGGAAATAGGGGCCGGAAACTCACCAATATTGTTTCATGTTTATGGATAGTAAGAGTGTTTATGGATAATAAGAGTGTTAAAAGACAACTTCAATAATACAAGGTTTGAACTTGTGACCTCTCTTTAAGTAGTCTCCCTAGATAGTATGAATATATTTCACCAACTTTACTATCCCACAAAAACTATATCAATTAACTTTTATTCACTATCTAGCATTTGTTCATGACTATATCAATTAACATTTATTCATTATCTAGCATTTGTTCATTATGATGCAAACAACGCCATTAAAATAAGCAACGTGTTAAAATGTAATACACAGTATATTCATTTGAAAATTAGACATTGCATGGGAAATGATCCATCTAAACTAAACCGGTTGAAGGAATGTCGTAGTGGAAATTGCTCCATACTCACATGATCCAGATAAATAAACATGTATGCCAAGTGCGGAAGCTTGCAAAGTCTTGAACGAAATGCCTGCTCTTGGAGCATGATGATCACGACGATTGCGGCTTATGCTAAGAACATGAATGTTCAAGAGGCTTTGGCACTATTTTTCCCCTGCAAGGATTAAGAATTTATTCACTTAGTTCACTTTTGTGGGTGTAGTTTTATCGTGTGTCAAATTGGGGGTTTTGAAAGAGGGCATGGAAATTTATGAAGAGATCATTATAGGTGGGTATGTATGTATGGGTTTGTTATGATGGGAGGGGATAGATGTGGTAGGATTCAAATGAACTAATAGTTATTAAATGGATCTAATTGAGTGAGAGGGTTTGAAATGTTAAATCGATACATAAGTTTCATAAGAGGGAAATGCTTTACAATGTAACTAGAGATTTAAAATCAGAAAGGAGTATTGTTGAAAGCATTTTGTAAAGGTAGCTAATAAGATGGACATATTTACAGTTACTTGTCATGCTTTCTTCGTGCTTTTTTGTTTTGTATTTCCATCCAATTACTCAAACTACTAATAATTCACCATTACCTATACATTTTGACCTTCAAATGTTCCAACATACAAATGCGCATGTTTCAAAGATATTAATGCCATACCAATGCCCGTGTAATACTAAATAACATAATCAAACCACTCACCAATGAAGGAGGTATGATCCATAGTCTTGTTAGGAATCTCGACCAATTTAGTGGGATTTCACTTACCACCGACAAATCTAGCATGATTACCAATAACAAGGGTGTGAGGCGGAACATTGATCAAAACCACAACCCCGACTCTGATCTTGGCACCTTCCCCAATTTTGACGTTCATCGTAATCATGGTCCCCACACCGATGAGAACATTGTTTCCAATCTTAGGATGACGATGTCCAATATTTTAAGTGATTCATTTTGGAGGAAATGGATAATGACCCTTTTCTTGAAAAAGGCAAGATCTAATCTTGACTTTTGGATTTAGGGTTGGGGAAGGTGAAAAAACACTTTGGAGAGAGAATGTCATTTTCAGATTTATAAAAGAATGCATTGAGTAGTGTGCAAGACACATCGAGAAGACAAGAGGAGGTGATTGAGAGAGATTTTTCGAGTAAGATTGAGAGAGGAAAGTGGGCAACAAAGAGGGCACGTTTTCCAAGGGAGATAGGGCACAAATCCCAAGGAAAGAATTTATGTTTTGTGGCTGAGTTATTTTTCTGTTGTTGGAGGTCGTATTGTACGAATTTGTACAGTCCGTACAACAAGAGGAAAGGGCACAAATTTCGAGGTAGGGCTTGATCCGGATTTATGTAGGAACACAATGAAATACATAAATACACATAAACGCAAAGATGCAGCGGAAATAAGACTTCATTTCATTAATAACAAATGACTGAAATATGCTTACAGACATAATAGAAATAAACTAGCTAGGGCACTGGTAGCTTATCTCTGAGAATAGATGTGGCGGCTATTAGCCTCAGAACTGTGTTACAATGAGGCTCAAAGGCCTATTATTATTGAGAGACAACGGAAAACCCTAAACATCCAAAGACCTAACCTTAGGAGATGAAACGCCAAGACTATGGGCCCCGTTTGGGTAAGTTGGTACATCAACTTCCCAGGGACGTAACTTTGGCATACGATCTCCGTTTGACGCATTCCATACCTCGTTAGAAAGATATATCCGAGGAATACAACTTTTGGGTGAGAAACATGATTTATGATCCATGTTTCTCCCTGTTTTTCTAAAAAATGTTGTTTAAGGCCTCAAAACGACTCCGGAAGTTTAGGACCCGAAAAACTGCTAAAAATAGTAAACTGTGCGGAAACTGAAAAAATGAAAGAAGCAATGGTGGGGGTCCAAGTGGAATAGGTGGGTGGCCACCAATATCCACTTCGATCATTCCTCCCCCCTTAGGAAATGGTCCCCATTACGTTGAGTTCCTCCATGAGACGAGGAAACTTCTGCTGAACTTGGTCCTTGGTGAGCCACTTGCCTTGGTGAAGGAGTTTGTCTTCTTTGACAACTCGATATAGAAGTATCCTTTGTTTTCGGGTGTGCTTGATCTGTGTTCCATGATCCGATCAGTTCTGGCTTGTTCCATGCATTCTGGATTTAACTCTGTTGGTGTGAGTTGTTTTGCCATGTCGGATGTGTCTAGTAGAGGTGGAAAGTAAGGTCGAAGGCGGTCCACATTGAACACTGGGTGCAGACCAAGGAATGGTGGAATGTTGAGCTCAAAAGCATTTTCCCCTACAGCCTTGGTGAGGGTGTACGACCCATATCAGAGTGGATGAAGCTTGCGGTGGGGTCCAGCGAGGCGCTCCTTTTGCAAATGCAGTCACACTTTGTCGCCCACCTGGAAGTTGTGTGGAACCCAATGTTGATCATGTCGCTGCTTGTACTTAGCATTGGCTCTGTCCAAGATGTCATGAACCTGTTGGCGGATGTGTTGAAATTGCTCAATGAAGTTGTTTGCCTTGTCAGCCTCAGACTGGACATGAGCTAAATCTTCCTGAGTAGCCACAAATGGCATGGCTATGTCAATGGGACATGGTGGCTGGAATCCCAAGCCCACTTGAAAGGGGTTGTGGTTGGTTGAGCTATGGAGAGCCCGGTTGTAGTTGTGTTGTACATAGGGGAGGCTCTCATCCCACGTGTGTGGATGCTTTGAATTGTACATGCGCAAAATGTGTATGATCATCTGGTTGACGACCTCTGTTTAGCCATCAATTTGCGGATGGAAAGCTGTGGACTTATTGAGCTTGGTGTCCAGCATCAACCAGAGGCTGGACCAAAATGTACTGAGGAACCTACTATCCTGATATGAGATGATAGACTGTGGGATCCCAAAGTGTACCCACACTCATTCAAAGAAGAGTTTAGCAATGGCTTTTGCTGTGATATTCTTCTTGCAGGCCATCATAATGGACATCTTCGAGAATTGGTCGATGACCAAAAAAACACAGTCATTGCCATGCTTAGTAGAAGGAAGGCCCGACATGTAATCCATAGAGATGGATTCCCAAGGTTGACTGGGGGTAGGAAGCGGAGTATAGAGGCCTTGCTTCTTGATGGTCGGTTTGGCAATGGCGCAAGTAGTGCATGAATTGATGTACTTCCTGACATCTTGTCGAAGGTTCGGCCAATCGAAATACTTTTGTAGTACTGCCATGGTTTTCTTGACCTCGAAATGCCCAACGACCTGACTGTAGTGCATCTCCCAAATCATCTTGGAACGCTCGCTTGAAGGAACACAAAGGTGTCCCAGGTGACAAAGCAGGGCATCCTGGAGGTGAAAATTGAGAACTTGCTTACCCTCTAAGAGTGTATTGTATGTGTGGCCGAATTCTGGATCACTTGTGTAGAGAAGTGGCCAATCAGAAGTCTTGTGCCCACAAGAGTTGAGCACAGTGGTTAGCGCCACGATGGGTGATCGACTAAGGCAGTCCGAAACATTATTGGTGCTGCTTTTTTTGTACTTAATGTTCAAATGAAACTGTTGCAGGTATGTGGACCACTTCTGATGGCGATCGTTCTGCAACTTCCCTTGTGTATGTATGAACTGCAGGGGTTGGTGGTCTGTGTGGATGACCGTTTCCTTTCCCAAAATGTAATGCTTCCATTGCCGACAAGCCTGCACAATGGAATACATTTCTTTGTCATAAGTGGGATACTTTCGGACTGTGTCAGAAAGTGTCTCACTAGCATAGTCAGAGGCATCTATCTCGATCTCAAATGGTTGTTGCAAGTCTGGTAATGTGAGCACTGGTGCAGAGCAGAGGCGATGCTTCAACTCCGCAAATGCCTTCTGTTGAGATTCAGACCAAAAGAATTTTTCTTTAGCTCCTCCCTTGGTGACTTGACTTAAGGGCCAAGTGATATGAGAGAATCCCAACACAAACCTGCGGTAGAAATTGGCAAGACATAAAAAGCTGTGGAGCTCTGTTAGGGTGGTTGGGGCTGGCCAATCCCGAATGACTTGGATCTTTGCTGGATCCACATGCACCCCCCGCTCATCAATAATGTATCCCATATACTGTACCTGGGTCATGCCAAAAGTGCATTTCTCCAAATTGGCACACAACTTGTGTTGCCGCAGTGTTTGGAGGACCTGTCGAATGTGGTGGAGGTGCTCTTCCCAAGTCTGGTTGAAGATCAGAATGTCATCCAAGTACACCACTACAAATGAGTTGGTGAATGGATGCAGGATGTCATCCATTAGCCTCATGAAGGTTGCAGGGGCATTCTTCAACTTGAAAGGCATGACCAACCATTTGAAAAGGCCCTCCTTGGATTTGAATGCAGTCTTCCACACATCAGAGGGTTCGATTGGTACCTGGTGATACCCAGACTTCAAGTCGATCTTGCTGAAATATTTCGCCCCCTTGAGTTGGTCCAAAAGGTCATCAATCCATGGGATCGGGTACCTATTCCGAACAGTGATCTTGTTCAGTGCTCGATAGTCAATGCAGAGTCTCCAAGTCCCATCCTTCTTCTGCACCAACATAATCAGGCTTCCACAGGGTGATGAACTCGACCGGATGTGACCTTTCTGCAACAACTCCTGAATCTACCTCTTGATTTCGTCATTCTCCAGAATAGAGCGTCGATAGATGGGTCCATTGGGAAGCGATGCACCTGGGGTCAGATCGATGGGGTGCTTGACCTGGCAGTGTAGAGGCACCCCTACGGGGGAGGTGAAGATGTCCCCGTACTCCTCCATGACCTTATCCATCTGTTGTTTTCGTGCAGCGGGGCCCTGTCTGGAGGTCATGGCCACAATCTTCCTCTTTCCCTGAGGGCGGATCATCAGGAAAACAAATTTCCTGGTTTTGGAAACGAGCTTACTGCATTGTTTTGCAGTAACCAAAGAGATGGTGGTAGGCGGTGCTATCTCCGGTATCTTGTATAGCTTATTGCCCAAAGTGATAATAACAGCACGAGGCCTAGACTCATACACAACATGTCACTTCCACAAGCACGGTTGGCCTAATAATACATCAGAAACATCAAGAGGAGCAATGTCACATAATACCTCATCCATGAAGGGCTTGATGYTGTAGGGAAGGYGACATTGTTGACTGACGCGGAGGTCCCGTCCTTGGTGCAACCACCCGATGGTGTATGGTTGTGGGTGTGTTGTGGTCGGCAAGCCTAGCCTCTTCACAACCTCTACCGAGATGAGGTTCTTCTAGCTCCCGTTGTCGACAATGAACTGGAACGGGGAACCCTTTACCCAATATTTGGAATGGAAGAGACGCTCCGCCTCCTCTGGATCTTCTAGGTCCTCCTTCTGGATCTTCGTGGTGGCAACAGTGGCGTTAGGATCTGCATCGATAATATGCTTCCCCCTGTCATTCCCCTTGTCAGGTTTTGATTCATATTCGGAGCATGCATCTGATTCAGAAGCCTTCAACTCGGCTACCAGTGATTGCTTGGCCTGGCACTCACTTGTGTTGTGAGTGGAGCTCTTATGGAACTCACACCATTTCCCCGTGTCCTTTTTTGGCTTCATGGTGTTGTTCTTTGCTTGTGGCTTTGGCAGGTTGTCTTGGGCTGCACCACCTTGGCTTGGTCCTTTGTTCTGCAATTTGGGGGTACCTTTCCCTTGCTTCTGATTTGCAGACCTAAAGTCTTGCTTCTTCTGTTTGAACTTCTGCTCAATCTTGGCAGCATATCGGTATGTCACACCAAGCGAGGAGATGTCGAGGAACTCCATTTCCTCCTGAATGTATCTGTGCAGAATACTGCGGTTCTTTAACACCAAATGTTTCTCTGAATCTTTGATACCCAACTTTGTGCATAGGGTATGAAACAGATTCATCATCTCATGCACATCTTGGTCCCTTTGCTGCCACAGCGTAGTCCATTGTATGTATTTGTCCTCATAGCTCCAAACAGGATAATATTGTTCCTTAATGGAGTCTCGAAAAGAATTCCAAGTGGGTGCAGTCAAGAACAAAGAGGGTTCTCCCTCGCTCTGTTGCTCCGAGTAGGTTTCCCACTAGTCCTTGACATGGGGGGCGACTTTGAGGAGTGCAAAAATAATATTTTCTCAGTCGAAAAAGTCATGAACCAAGAAATATCCTTCTAACAGATTCAACCATCTATCTACAACATCTACATCTATTTGGACCTCAAATATGGGAATGTCAAAGTTTACTTGTACCTTAAAAGGAGTGGCACCTCCAGAGTGGTTGTTGGATGTCGATGCACTGCAAGTGGGAATCTGTTGAAGAATCTAGGCAAAGTTGTCCATCATTGTGTTCCTTTGTTTCTCGAGGGCCTCCTCAAGCAACATTTTGATAAGATCTACTGCTCCCTCATCTTTCTTTTCTTCCCCCATGGGTAGTCATCAGGGTTTGTGAGGCTGATCTTGCAAAGGTTCAACCAAATCGAGCCCCAACTCCTTATACCCTGACCTCGTTGGGGACATGCAAAGAAGGATCGAGAATGAGCAGACCGCTCTGATACCACTGATCCGGATTTATGTAGGAACACAATGAAATACATAAATACACATAAACACAGAGATGCAGCAGAAATAAGACTTCATTTCATTATTAACAAATGAATGAAATATGCTTACAGATAGAATGGAAATAAACTAGCTAGGGTGCTGGTAGCTTATCTTTGAGAAGAGATGTGGCGGCTATTGGCCTCAGAACTGTGTTACAATGAGGCTCAAAGGCCTATTATTATTGAGAGACAATGGAAAACCCTAAACATCCAAATACGTAACCCTAGGAGATGAAACGCCAAGACTATGGGCCCCATTTGGGTAAATTGGTACATCAACTTCCCAGGGACGTAACTTTGGCATACGATCTCCGTTTGACGCGTTCCATACCTCGTTAGAAATATCTATCCGAGGACTACAACTTTTGGGTGAGAAACATTGATAAATAACTTATGTTGCTCCCTGTTTTCCTAAAAAATGTTGTTTAAGGCCTCAAAACGACTCCGAAAGTTTAGGACTCGAAAAACTGCTAAAAATAGTAAACTGTGCGGAAACTGAAAAACTGAAAGAAGCAATGGTGGGGGTCCAAGTGGAATAGGTGGGTGGTGACCAATATCCACTTGGATCAGGGCTTGGCATGGAATTCGAGGCTGTTTTGTGCTACTAGGCTGTACAAAATAGTCCGTATAGCAGATCGTTGGCTCTGTTTTTGAGGAGCTGCCATTTCTGGGAGGGTCGTTGAGGAGATGCCTAAATTTCTGAGTTTTATGGGTTGCTATCCGTTGTATTTATTTCTGCTGCATATTTTCTTAGCAATGTGTATTTCTTTTTATGGTAATTTCTGAATGTGGGTTTGAGGCATTTATGAAGTTCATGCAAGACAATTATCTCTAGGTTGCTAAGTGTTTGACATAAACTTCAGTTTGTTGATTTTTGTCATTAAAAATCTATAGACGTTGGGGAAGAACACTCCCGCCAACCCAAACAACCTCCCATGGAATAAACAAATAGAGATGACAGAGTAAGAGATCCTATCAAACTATTGCTCGAGAAAGCCATCACGCGACAGAGGAATGAGATGATGGATAATTTCACCCAGATCCTTCGACGACTGCCAATAACAATAGATGCACCTTCAACCAATAGTCACTTCGGAGGTGCGATGCCCATCAAGGTACAAGTTAACTATGGTATTCATTTATTTGAAGGTCGGATAGGCGCTGACACTTTGGAAAAATGATTAAGTTTGCTAGAGGGTTATTTCTTTATCAAAATTTTTTCCAATAGTGAAAAAATAACCTTCGCGCTCCTTAAAGTTCTTCCCCATCTCAGATATTGGTGGGAAACTTACTGTGAACAACATGTCAGAACTCTGTTTGCAATTTTTGGGGAAAAACCCAATTGGGATGCTTTTTTTAATTCCCTCAAGGAGCAATACTACCCTGTTGAAAACTACGCTGACCAGTACATGAGATGGACAACTTAGCGTCAGGAGAGAGATCAAACAGTGTTAGAGTACACCAACACCTTCCATACTTTGTGCACAAAACTAGGTATTAAAGACTTTGAGCGACACCTAGTTCTAAAGTACTACAATGGCCTACATAGGTACATCCAAACATATATGGAGTTCCTGGACATCTCCTCACCATGAGCCACTTGGCAATATGATTTCAAGATCAAGAAAATGTTTAAGCAAAATAATAAGTGAGATTTCAGTTTTGAAAACCCATAGTAGCAGACACACAGTAAAGTTGGCCCTAACTCCCAAAACAAAGGACATAGCAAGGATGGCTAGCCTTAGGACAACCAGTCCAATCCACAAGAAAAGAAGGGTAATGGGAAGTCAAAGAAGGACACTGGAAAGTTGTGCGAGTTACACAAAATCCCTTGGCACAACACTGATGAATGTTGCTCCAAATAATCATTCTTGGATGAGATGAAAGCTTGAGAGTCAGATGTTGGCTCAGACTCTGATTCAAAACAGATAAGGGAAAATAGATCATTGATGCAGAACCCAGTGTCACTATCACTACTGCAAAGGTCCAACCAGAGTTACCAAAGGAGCCTAAGGAAGGGGAGCACCTCTTCCACCCACATATGTGGGTGAAGGGGACCCCACTCAACAGTAGTATCTTGAAGAACCTAATCTCAGTATAGGTCATCAAGATGTTGAAACTAACAATGACACTGCACGCTTAGCCATACACCATCATTTGGCTCAACCAGGGATGAGACATCTGCATCATCCAACAATGCCACCTACACTACGACATCAAGCCCTTCAAAGATGAGGTATTGTGTGATGTTTCCCCACTTGAAGTTTGTGATGTTATTTTAGGACAACCATATATGTGGAAGTGTCATGTTGTTTAAAAATCTAGGCCCTGTAATGTCATTATTACTTTGGGAGGTCAACTCTACAGGGTACCAGAGGTAGTCCCAACTATTGCAGTCTCTTTGATCTATGAGAAGCAATCTAGAAAGGCGATCTCTCAAACCAGGAGATTTGTCCTCTTTATGGTCTGATCGGAAGGTGAATGGAAAATCACTGCAAGTTCCAAAACCTCTACACGAGGTCTCTCTACACAACAAAACCAGGTGGAGGAGATAGTAGAAGATCATAAAGACATCTTTGCCTCACCTACTAGGGTGCCTTTGCACTGTCAAGTAACTCATTCAATTGATTTGACATGTGGATTTCGAGAATTCAAGAGTTCCTCATATCATTCTTTGTTGTAGGTGGATTTTGAGAATTTAAATGATGAATTAGAGGTGGATTTTAAGAATTTGAATGTTAAGTAGGAAGCTACTTAAAATCAATTATGAATATATTATAGAGGACCATACATTGTAGCAAAGTTCCAATCACCACCACTTCAACAATATGGAACTCTTTGTGATAATGCCCTAATCACCACCACTTCAATAGTATGTAATTCTTTGTGATAATGCCCTCCCCATCAAAAAGATTAAAAAAAATTCAACTGAAAAATCCCTCAAGACAATTCCTCAACCAGGCCAATCATTAATGGAATCAATCAACAGTGTGTATGTGTGTTCCATTCAAATTCAAAATGACAAAAATCCACATAATTTATAGCTTGGCGATTTGGTAATTATGAACAATGTGTATGTGTGTTCCATTCAAATTTAAAATGATGAAATCCACATAATTTATAGCTTGGCGATTTGGTAATTATGAGCAAGTAGTTGGTTGAGTTATATACCAAGGAATCCATTCTAAAATTAAGAAAAGCAAGGTTATTTACATAATGGTTCATTTAGTCCACACAGAGCCAACTATCACGTCAAAGTAGAGGTAAGCAATTTCCATATGTCAAGAATACCCAAAGGTAGAAAATAAAGCTTAGATCTCAAAATCCCCATAGCTAAGAAATCTTGTTAAAGGAATATGAAAACTAGATACATAAGAATAAAATATTAAAAAAATGAGAAATAGGAAATAAAAAGGGACACTATTCTATACGTTTTAGGGGTCTTAAGGACCACTTGGCTGAACTAGTATTCAAGCTAAGAAAGCACAAAGGATATCAAAGTAAAGAAATACCTAGTGATTCTATTCCTACCCCAACTTAGATGTGCATGCTAAAAATCATGTGAAATAATAGATTCAATGTAGCTATCAAAGGATGTAAGTACCTATTAGGATATCAAAGTGGAGCATAGGTACGTAAGGTTAGTATGTTGAATGATGCCTGATTGAAAGAACTATCTCATTGAGGATCTTGTTCATAGTGAAGAGTGAAGGGTGATCAACACGATGCAAAAACTTTTAAGACCTTGATAATTCCATCCAATGTTTGATCATGAATGCATAAAAGAGATTATCATAATTCTTGGAAGCAAGACTATAACCTAATGAACACTGACATACCACATCCACTTCATCGTTGTTCATGATAGGTTGAGAATGTGGAAGTGTCTCTTTCTTAGGTCCCGATCAATCTATAATTAGATTGGAATTATTGTACAAGAACACATGTTGTATGTATGTTAAAGTTAGCTTCGAACCCTTTTATTGGTCTTGGATTTTGGCTGCAAATCATTCATAAGTGGAATATTGCATGCTTTATTATTTTAGATAAGGAATCTTCTTCACTAGAAATATATATGTTTGACATTAGTATATTGTTGTGGTAAGTCTTAATTAAAATTGCAATGAATCTATTATCCCTTTTCAAATTGGGTATTGGTTGACATTTACAAGATCTCATATATTCTTTATGCGTAACCATTTCAAATTGAATACCTTCGTGTATTAGCCTATATCTCTTATAAATACTCTTAACCTAATATTCAATTTCTTCCAAATCCAAATCCAACTCCAACTCCAACTCCAGTGACTTAACTCTATCATGCATTACATTTGTGTAATCTTGACAAGGAGGAAGATTCAAAGATTGAGTATGTAAATCTTTCTTAAAATTACCATATTTTGTCAATAAAGTTTTCAAAGATTGAGTATGTAAATCTTCCTTAAAATTACCATATTTTGTCATAAAGTTTTCATTTATGGAGTATATTTTGTTTTCCTTTCACCTAGCCTTAATAAATTGTTGCTAGGGTTGAGCTTATTGTTTATAATTTCAAAATCATTCGAGACTTGATTGTGTAACTTTGAACACACTTTAGAACCTATAAGATCAGAAGTTAAGATGGATCTATAATGGTAAATATTTCAATTGTAGGTTAGTGGTTCACCCACCTCTTTGGTGAGCATTGATCATGGATGATTTTAGGGGCTAAATTTCGCTCATGGGCTAATTTTTCATGGTTTTTCCAAAAATGAGATTCACTATTTTAAAAATGATTCGCCCAAATTCTATAGGATAAAATTATTTTACCTTAAAAATCACCAAAAAATTATAAAAACTATATAAAATCCTTAGAAATTTGAATATTTTTACAAAACTATCGCCAAACATTTATAGTTGGCATATGAAGGATTATTAAGATTCGCCAAGGTTTCTACATTTTAAAATAAATTTCCATCCTTAAAATCATCCCTAGCATTGATACAACTTGTCTTCTTTAGAGGTTATGTGATCCTAACCAAATTTGAAATTTGAAGGGAAAAATCCTTGTTTCCTTAAAATTTTAAAATTTCAAATATAGTTAAAATTTTTATTAAGTCGTTTCCTTAAACGACCAAGTTATCCACCAAAATGTTTTTTCATTGGTAAAATATTATTCGAAACATTGTTTATACCTCAAACTTTTAAACCCTAAAGACTGATCGTCTTAGCATATTTTCTAACTGAATCCCGATCATCTATGGTTGTTGAAAAATAATGTGTAATTGAGTAAAGACTAGTTCTAGTGGTTCCAAGTTTAAATATGCATTGGGCTATAAAATAAATATGTGTTAGTGGTTACTAGAGGACACCTCTTATAATACAGTTTAAAATGTTTTTCAAAAACCATTGTTCCTTGTTCCTATTTCCCTAACAATATTATAGATACGAAGTATTAATACAAATGCCAATATTTTGTAAAGGATATTGACACTTATAATATAGTGGGAATTTCATTTAATGTTCCATCAAGAGTAGTGAGGTGATATACAACCTAGTATGACATAGATGTTGTCATGCTATATGTACATATGTGACAACATCTAAAAAAATTTAAACTAGCGTAGATCCATTTTAAACTCGGATCTATCAAGCATCGAGTGGGATCAAATTTCTTGAGGTATGATTTTTTTTTATCATTTAATATGAAGGAATTGATTCATGAAATTGAATTAAATGATAAAAAGATTTTCACCTCAAGAAATTTGATTCCTCTTGGTCATGGATTGGGTTTAAGATGGATCTATGTTGGTCCATAAATATTTCAAAGTTTCATTTACTCATGGTGAAAGAGCTCCTCTTAACAAAAAAAGGTAAGAGGAGGGTTGTTAAAAACCTAGATTCATTTTCTCAATCCCATCCTTAGAGAATTTTGGTAGGTGGCCTCTAGATTGAGCGAAGTTGCAACCAATGATGGCTAAGGTGGATAATGGACACTGAAAGTGAAGTTGTTTGGTTTCCCAAACTCACTAACACTATAAAAACTAAATTTTTACATGCTAATCAAACACTACAAGCTAAATGTAAATATTACCTCCGCAATAACATATTTCTGAGTAAAAGAAGCATGCTACAAGCTAGTAATGAACATATGGAGAATAACAAACACGGTGAGTGAAGGTTCCACCATGGCCATGGAATTCAACCTTATTATGAAAAAGGGACAGTTCATGCTCAATCAAAGCAAGTGCTTTATACTACATTAAGGGCCTATTAATCATGAATGAACATAATTGTTGAGTATGCAAGTTGATAGGTATCTCAAACCTTAATGACTTATTGAATATATAGGCTTGGCGAGCCTTATGAATTGAGCTCTACAACGTTTACTATATTGTTGTGGTAGTGTATGCACCATTTGATGTATATGTGTAGATACATCCAATATTTGAAAATTTTAAGGATACATACTTATTTTAAAGTGTAAAAATGTTTTGGGATATTATTATACAAATATTCAAATTTACAAGGATTTTATATAGTTTTTAAAAAAAATTCACTATTTTTAGAGTAAAATACTTTTCTCTTATAAAATTTGGGCATTCAATCTTATTAGTCTTGCAAGACTATAACATTCCATTCATCACTGACCATCCATTGGTTTTCCTTTGATTATAAATAGTTTTCTTGGTGTATGTTATACATATGGTACAAATTTTTTTTTTTTTAATATTTAAATTAATTTTATCACACATATTGTCTAACCAATTCAATGTTTTTTGGACGAATTGTAAGGAATGCCATTTTTCAATCTTAGGCTATACCTAAGTTTTGAGTTTTAATACACACAATGCATTTTTTTCCCAAACATACATAACCTAAGTTTTGGAATTTACAGTTATCACCATTCCATTGCAATCTTTGTTATCTTCCATTGCAATCTTTGTTATCTTTGAATATTCAGAGTGGTTTGATATCTCCTTTCTAGCCTAACCTCTTTTTTCCATCTCCATGTCTGCTATCCTAATATATTTTAGGAGCTTCCTCTTTTGTATATACCCAACCAAACTATCTCTATAACTCTCTATAACTTGCACAACTCACATAGATGGTTCTTCATAGAATTAGAGCCTGGTAAACCATCCATGAACAAAGTTTCATCATTGCCTTCTCCCTGTCCCACGGGTTGGGATCTCTTTAAAAATAATTCAATTTATCACAGACCACTCATTGATCTATTTTTAGTTTATAGTAATTCCAATAACCAATAGTTTTTCCTTTTCTTTCCATATATCTCAATTCATCTAAATGAATTTAAGAAAACTTTAATAATCAATAATTATGTTGTAAATTATGTGAGAAATAAAAACATGAACATATCTCTCTGTCTTTATATATATGAAAAAATTAACAATTACAAAATTCAATCTAGAAAATAAAATTAATAATTACACAATTCAAACTAAAAAATAAAATTATCCATTACAAAATTCAAACTAGAATATATAAAACAAACACTACATAGCTGATATATAAAACTCATTTCTACTTTATCAATATAGTTACATAGGGAAAATTAACCCTATCAAAAGATTAAAGCAGGTAAATTAGTACGATACACACCTATGAGCTTACGAGTGATAGGAATCTATACTCGAGTGGGAGGAATCAGTCTTTCTATCGCTCTCGGTAGGAGGTGAGGATGCAAGTGGATTGACAATTTGGAATCTTGCTATTTGAGTTTGAATAGTCCCAACCTTGAAGAAGTCAATTGTTACCAAGGAACTTGAAATGAGGTTGGCCGGTCAGAAGAACGAAACTAGAGTCAATGTACTACACAATCTCGAGACAACCCTCAGAGGAATGTGGGAGGAAAAGGGGAAATGTGCCCAATTAACTAGTAACAAACTTGGATCATCATAACTTACTCTTTATATAAAGACAAATTCGTGCCGGTTAGGTAGCCTTCTAACATCCATTCCCCACCAGAACAATAGGGTGGGTAAGAGGAACCATCCAAAAAGACCCCATGATAAAAAGACTCAAGGTTGGATTAGTTTTTATATATAATTTAATATTAATATTAATATATATTTTATTAAAAACATGTATCACGTAATTATTTAAAATTTTATTTTAACATATATAAATTATTCTACATTTTTATATATATATATAACAAGCACGTTTAATATGAGATATTATCTGAAATCAAAACGTTTTTAAAAAACAATTTTATAAGTAAAAGTATATGAAAAATTCTATATTACTTTTTACCTTTTTAATAATGAAAAGGTATGAAATAGATTAACTCGAAAGCAATTTTTAATCTTACTTTTCCAACAGGTCCTCCGGTAATGATCAATTTTCTAAACATGTGAGTATGTATTCCCATATTGATACTTATCTTTTGAGCGATGAAAAGAGGTATGTGTTTCAATGCAGAGTATTAAATCCCTACCGACTGAGATTTATTTTATTGAATTTAAAAGAGCATTTAATATTTGGATGTATGCTGTTGGATTTTATGTTAGTGGATTTAAAATAACATTTCTTATTCATCATCATACTTATGAGTGGTCCAATATTTAAAGTTGAAGGTGCATGTCATGAAAAGTTAAAATGAATGTGAGCGGTTTAATATTTGAAGTTAAAATTACAATATATTTAAAGTTGAAGGAGCAGGTCATTAAAAGTTAAAAGTTAAAATGAATGTGAGCGGTTTAATATTTAAAGTTAAAACGTCATAATTGTGATAATTGTGACTGGTCTAATATTTAAAGTTGAAGGTGCAGGTTATTAAAAGTTAAAATGAATGTGAGTGGTTTAATATTTGAAGTTAAAATTGCAATACATTTAAAGTTGAAGGTGCAGGTTATTAAAAGTTAAAATGAATGTGAGTGATTTAATATTTAAAGTTAAAATTACAATATGATAAAAAATTAAAATATAGTTAATAATATTCATTTTTTTATTAAATAATATTGAATATTAAAATGGATGATGTATAAATCATTCTATTTAATATTTATTTTGCTAAGCAGTATTAAAGACTGAATAATATTCAAAATATAGTTAATAATATTCATTTTTTTTATTAAATAATATTGAATATTAAAATGGATGATGTATAAATCATTCTATTTAATATTTATTTTGCTAAGCAGTATTAAAGACTGAATAATATTCATCTTGCTAAACAACATTAAATATTGAATAATAAAATGGATAAATAGCAGTTTAAATGTCTACTTTTTGGATGTTTTCCCAAAACTTAATAGGCAATAGTTTAAACGTTTTATTTTAGTTTAAACGTTTTATTTTTGGATGTTTTCATGTAACTTTATATAAGCCATTCTATCTAAAAAGATTTTAAATCCGATGATGTATACCATACATCATTAAATCCTGATGCTTAGGTCGGTGAATATTGGCCACCCAAAAATTCCTCCACTCAAAAGCACTCAAAAGTACTCGTAAAGGAATGTTGAACGCCATCGACCTTGAATAAAAAGATCAGAAATCTAAGTAAATATACATATATTTGTGGCGAGGCAAAACTCTCAAAACCAAATTCCTGTTGGTATGTAAAATTAGGTGTTCAGGTTTTGCAAAAAATTGTGGCAAAAAACCGTACCACTTCGGCTAATATTATCAGTCCGTGCATTGGATTGACATTATTGGTGAAAAAGCAGGGGGTTTATTATAGACAAAAATGAATACGAAAACTATCTTATTGCTGCAACTGTTGCTGTTGAATTGGGCGCTGAGCGCTGATGCGGAATGTCCGTTCAAACTTGATTATGTCCGTCAATTGCCGTGGGACAAATCTACCTGTGAATCGACAAGTAATGAAGCTGATTGCTGCCAGACGTTACGGAGTTTAATCGGCGTAGGATTCGCTCAGTATTTGAAAGACGCATCCGTGTTCGAGTTTCCCAGTAATGCCTCTGCTGTCTCCTGTCTGGGGATATTTCAGCAGCAACTCGACTATTTAGATCTACCTCCAGACTTGGTGTCAAACTGTTTCACAAATATTTCTGAGTTTGTTTCGAGCCCAGCCCTTTGCGCCGGCATACAGACCAAGCAGGACTGGATTCGCAAAGTGAAAAATACTTCCCTGGAATCGGCCTGCAAAGGCGACCTCTCA
Source organism: Picea engelmannii (assembly GCA_009831015.1). Lineage (NCBI taxonomy): Eukaryota > Viridiplantae > Streptophyta > Pinopsida > Pinales > Pinaceae > Picea > Picea engelmannii. The sequence continues at coordinate 545,789 of ML786250.1, read as the reverse complement.
GATCCGGGCGCATGTCTGGAATGCACGCGGAGTGGAGACCTCGTCACCACCATGCTGGCGGACATTGACAAAAACTTAACCAGTGAAGCAAGTTTGAAATGCTTCTATTTCACGTGTTTGTATGCCGCCGGAGTGGTTAACGAGTTCGGCCCCGAGAACAGAAATACTGCTGAGTGTATCCTCCGCTTGCCTTTCGTCCAAACCACATCGGATCGCCCAGTTTTAGTGTACACTTTCATTGGCATTGCCGTGGCCCTTGTTCTCATCTGTGTTCTAGGGCTTTTCTACTGTCTGTTGGTAAAAAAGATTGATCCTAAGGCTGTGCACAGACGATTCGTGAGGCGGAACACTATACTTCTAAAGGCAGCCGTGAAACCCAACACCGGGGCAGTGTGGTTCGATATTCGATTGATCAGGGACGCCACCGATAATTTCAGCGAGGCCAATCTCATTGGCCAAGGGGGTTTTGGCACGGTGTACAGGGGAACGCTTCCGGATGCTCGGCGGATTGCTGTGAAGAGAATCAGAAACTGCACGCCCGAAGGGGATTCCGAATTTCTGAACGAAGTGCAGATTATTAACAGCATTAGGCAACGGAATCTGGTCGTTTTAAGGGGCTGCTGCGTGGCCAGCGATGAGAGGGAAGGGCACCAGCGGTTTCTGATATACGATTACATGCCCAATGGAAGTCTATATGACCATCTCTTTGGAGGAATGTCCAAGGCCCGACCTTTGAGCTGGCCGCAGCGGAGGAACATCGTCCTGGGGACTGCCAAGGGGCTGGCTTATCTACACGACGGCATCGAGCCCGCAATTTATCACAGGGACATCAAATCCACTAACATTCTGCTGGATGACGAAATGAATGCATTCGTGGCCGATTTTGGTCTGGCAAAGATCATGACTAAAGGAGAAGGAGAAGCAGATCTGTCTACAAGAATAGCAGGGACGCACGGCTATTTGGCTCCCGAATACGCTCTCTACGGCCATCTTACAGACAAAAGCGATGTGTATAGCTTTGGGGTTCTGCTGTTGGAGATCATGAGCAGCAGAAAGGCTTTCGAAACCACTCCGGAGTCGGCCTCCCCTTATCTCATCGCGGATTGGGCATGGGCGCTGGTGAAAAAGGGCAGGACCGGTGAAATAGTAGATGAGAGAATTCGTCAGAGCGGAACAGAGAACGTGATGGAGAGATTCGTTTTGGTAGGTATTTTGTGCTCGCATTTTATGGTGGCATTCAGACCTCGAATGGTAGAAGCCTTGAAGATGCTGGAGGGAGAGGTTGAGATTCCTGAAATGCCAGACAATCCTTCACCATTTCTGCTGCATAGTCTATCTGTTACAAGCAAAAGAATTGTTTCTGACAGTCACATTCAACTGGCCTGGTAATACTTTGCTAAAAGTGTATGTATGTTATTAATGGAGAGTGGGCGATCAATATTCAGCATGCTGTAAAGAATGATTGCGGCCGCTGGTATATATATTGTCAAATTGTGTTGATATATATGTCGGGATATATTGGATCATGTATATATCACTTGTTACAGTTTTAAAGACTTTGCAGCAGGTTGCATATTGATCGCCGTGTATATATTATCTGCTGCAATTATAAAGACTTTGCAGTAGGCTATATATTGATGGCCATGGAGAGTGTATATATGTATTAATGAAAGTTGGATAACTTATTAAAGACAATACAAATGTAAAATTAAATGACACAAAAGATATAGAGAAAGAAATAAAAGAAAAAATAAAAATAATAATAAGAGAGAAAATACAGAGGAATGGAAAATGAGATAAAAGAAAAAATACAGAGGACTGGAAAATGAAAGATCAAATCTATTGGTTTTATTTCTTCCTGTAATTTCATCTTCAAAGATTCTTTTGACTCAGGAGAGGAGGATGCACAAACAACTATTCGCTCTATTCTAATAGAGATTTTGCTGAAATAAAAGCACTGAGCAACCATTAAATGTTGATGATATTGTTTGGTTTTGTTGTTATATTGGTTTTATTTCTTACTGTAATTTCATTCTGAAAGATTCTTTTGACCAAGGAGAGGAAACAACTATTCGCTCTATTTTAATAGAGATTGCTGAAATAAGATCACTGAGCAACCATTCAATGATGATGATGGTATTGTTTGGTTTTGTTGTTGTACAAAGGCTGTATGGAAAATATGCTTTTTCATATTTATGTTTAATGTGTTATCTAAGGTAATGGTTCCGAGAAAGAATTGTCAGATGTAGCTCTATTATTCCCTTCAAAATTTGATTCCCTTTGAGCAATTGAAGAATGCCACTGTTATGTAGCTCTATTATTCCATTCAGAATTTGATTCCCTGTGAACAATTGAAGAATGCCACTGCCACTGTTCATCTTACTCTGTTATTTGAGATCCATGGTTGGTATCAATTGGTTTTCAAATAACAATGAAAAATTGAATTGTTTGAAGATACGTGGTGGATGGATGGCCCATACACCGAGTCTAAGGTTGTATGCACCTCCACACCTCAATTACAATTCTCGGAAATCGTTGGAGGCAGGGGGGTTCGCTATGGGCCACACAATCCCATGGGAGATAGTACGCTGTGAATTGCTTCTCTCCATACGCTATAAGTATATGTATACTCCATACGCTTCTTTCTCTCCAAGGCTATGCATTGCTTGGTGGTTAAGTCGTCGTTCTCTTGGGTTGGACCGTTTGCTCAGTAGGTGTATGTGCCAGCCAAGGAGTTGCCAAGTAGAATAAAAAACTTTAATTTGTTTCATTGCTCCTCTTCCCATAGCATTGTCTTTGTGTGGTTCAATTGGTTTTGGGAAATTTTTTGGTTCATGGAAAGTAGTGAATTGTCTCATTAACCATATGCTCATGAGATCCTTTAATATATATACATATATGAATTACTTGTGTTTTATTTGAGTAAGAGTTTGAATATTAAGAGGTGGGATTATATCAAAACAAGAGAATGGACATTAAGCAATAGAGTAGGGGTACAAAGCCAATCTTATCAAACAAATACATAATCATTCTTATGTTAATCGCCGAGTCTTAAAGGAAGAAAACAATGTTGTAGGTGTCGATCTCATATGAGCATCTTTATTCATATGTATTGTTGGGGAATACTACCTCATAGCCACTGCATCCCTATTCTTACTCATTCTTGGAGCAATACATTATACTTGCTCTTGGTTTGACTTTAATGCTAGTATGGCTGTCATTTAAGCACATGAGGAGATATTACTGGCCTAGTTTCAATCAAGAAACCATTGAGATCGGTATTGGTATTGTTGTGGAATCAAGTGTTGTGTAAAGCTTGGTGGAATGTATCCTTGATACTTGGCTACCATAATTTAGAGTAAGAGACTAGTGAACCAATCGACAACAAAGCCTTTCTTTTCTACCTATTGATGGATGGAGGCAAAGCCATCTCTAATATGACTAACAATACAAGTTCTTAAATTCAGGGACTTGATGGTTATTGCATTGTTAGCTGGTTTCTTTTGTGCAGGTTACATAAAGAAAGGAACATACGCCTTGAACACATATAACTTCAACTCATGGACTTGATTGATATTGCAAAGTCTAGCTAATGGTTTTAGTCTTCACTTTTACATTGAGTTTAGAAGCCTTGGTAGCCATTTTAAAGGCAAATATCTTTGCATAAGACTAAGAACAAAGATCCGATTTCATTTCCACTGAGGATCCATGTTCGTGAAGCGAGTGGGCTATAAGTCTCTCGATTATAGATCATAAGGTATCAGAGTAGTTGAATCCTTGATCGTGACGCAACTACCCGAACTTTGAAGAGAGTGTAGACTTAGCATGGGTAAAAAAATTTGAGAAAGGTTGGAAGATTTAAGGGCCATCAATGCTTAGCTTCAAGAAGATAATACATGCTTGAAATAGAAGTTCTAGATGTATGACTAGAGGATGGCAGAGATGGGGAAGAAACTCGAGACCTCTGTCAAACTGCTACCATTGCTAAAGAAGCGATTTGATGAACACCAAGACTCCCTCATGATTGTCAGGGTAGATTGGGACAATTGCAGAGTGCAACTTATGCAATTGGGAGAGAAGGTCATCTTGATGGATCGCCGACAAGAGGACATACTCGCTTAGACGAGGGATCAATTACATCGAGAGTTGACAAAGAAGGAAGAAGCATTGGAAAAGCTACAATCAATTATCTAAGAGACCAATGAAGCAAAGCTATCTTCTATTTCCATTGCCAAGGCCAACACCATGACCAGGACAAATATAGTAAGCTCACATTTCTTAGACATTTCTCAAGAGAATTTGGGTGAAGTTGAAAATCATACCAGAGGCGTTGGTTCAAAATTGTTAAGGAATATGGGCTATGATGGACAAGGGTTAGGTATGAGAAGACAAAGCATCATAAGCCACATTGTAAATGTACTGAGGGTCAAGCATGAAGGCCTATATTTTAGTGGCAAAGGGGAAAATCCCATGACCATGAAGACCACTTTTGTGAACGTGAAATACATGAGAGAGTTGACCTACTTATTAGACGAAAGAGAAACAACAAAGGAAGAGAGAAGCACACTCCCATCCCATATTTCTTATGGAAAATTGTAGAAGGGAAGTGATGAGGAAAGTGCTAAGACTTAGTCTACACCAATACTTAGAAGAAGTGGCACGAAGATTGACTAGAACACGAAGACAAAGAGCAAGAAGTATCCAATAAGTAAGACATCTCTTGTTTGCCATTGTTGCAAGAAGAAGGGTCATATGGTTGTTAGTTGTTGGTACATAGAAGTATGTCTCTTTCGTAGGAAGAAAGACCATATTAAGGAATCTTGTTGGGAGAAGCAAACCACATGCCACAAGCCATATTGTTTTCAGATGAAGAATGGAAAGAAGATTTCCCCAACCAACAACAAACTCATTGGCACAAGGAGAAACTGGATATGTTAAGAATTCCATACAACAACACAATTAAATTTTTCCACCATTGCAAGTTGAGTGGGAATTAGGAAGTAAAGTGTATGCGATTTCATTCAGAGGTTCACCCTAGAAACCTCACAACCAAGAGAAGGGTGTGGAGAGTAAAGAGTTCCATACATCTCTAGCCCAAGGAGCATAAGTTGTCCAAGAAGTTGCAACAACACAAGAGATCAGCCTCACCATCGAAGCGAGTAGTTGTTTGGTGTAAGTGGGATAGAGAAAAGAAGGATTAAACATGGGTTGACATTTCTTTCATTGCAAGTTGGTTGAATAATGGCTCGCCAATGAATGAACCAACTTACCAATTATCAATTTTTTTACAACGAACATGTAGGGGCATGCAAGATTTCCATTCAATTGACATAGACACCGATCAACAACAAAGATACCCATCCGACTAATTGGATTAGGCCAGTAGTGGATTGCTGAAAATATCGCATGGTTGGAAAGGGTTAATAACAAATTCACGAATGCAATGGATTTCTGGTTAGACATTATTACTGCGAGGTTTATCACTGAGTTTGCAGTAGATACAACAAAGTCGTATACTGTGGCAGAGCATGATTTCTTGAAGGGACCTAGAGGGAGGTGCATTAGGTCTCTCTACACGTCGATCAATATCTTATTACATGATAAAGGTGTGATGACCATGGAATCAGACATCTAGATCACTCTGCACACATGGGGGAGTTGGGGGAAGCACTAAGGAGGATTTGAGAAATGGATAAGGCTCTGGAGAGTAGACAGAAGGAGGAGGCAATGGACCCCATCATGATGGATGGTGAATAGACCAGGGAAATCATAAGGAGTGCAGGTGTGACACGCAACAAATGACCCTACCAATATAAGATGAATAGAAAAAAGAGGCCAGTAGTCGAGCGAGAGGGCTTGGACAACGATGATGAAGAGGTAGAGGATCTCCGTGCCATAGGACATATTGAGGATATCTTGTGCGCCACATATGAGAATACAACCAGAGGTCATCGGTCCGATGCAAAAGAAGGCTCTCCATTCTAGATGTGAATTAGTGTGGAACCCACATCCCCATGTGCGACTAAGACAATTGTAGAAGAAAAACCAGTTTACCAACAAGTGATTAGTGGTAGAAGAATTTCTACAGGACGTGAGTCCAGTAGCAGAAGTGCAAGTTCAGTGAGTAGTAGTCAAGTATCTACATCGCGCGGAGGTGGAAAAACTACATTTGATCCAAAATCCGATGGCATCCTCTGACGCCACCCAAAATTATAAATAGATTATTAGCTTACAATAAGTATCAAGATGTTTAGTAAAATTTTTCATTGAAATTTCTTCTTAAATTTATTAACTATTCACCAAAGATGCCATCCAAATGCATACAATTTAATATATTAATGAAGTAAATTCTTTACGAGTTAATACTCCAAGAGGTAACTATTCACATGCTCAATAAAAGTACTTTGCATAACTAATGTAATTCCTTAATGGATTTAATATATTCAAATGGGTAATTACTCACATGCACAAGAACAATGCTTACCATTTATTTATATGCAATCATTACATTGAGTATAGGTTTAAACAACCAAAGCAAGTGTTTTTTTTTTAACTTTTGACCCGATTTCCATTAACTTTAAACATTTAACTTAGCATGGTATTAGCATGGTATTTATTTAAACCTATAAGCAATTGATCATGGTAACCATAATTGGATTATAAAGAAATTTTAAAGACCTCTTTAAAATTTTCATTATTAGTCCATGTCGAAGGCGTAGAGGGACTATAGCGATCAATAATTCGTTGACTTCATATTAGTTTGTTGTTTGACTACAATTTTTTGCATAATCTCTATTGTTCGAACTAGAGAACTAAAGACATTATTTTTTATATAATAAAAAAAAACTTATATGTCATGATCTCATTGAATAATATATTTGAGGTCTTATTTCCAGCTTCGCTATTCCCAATGTTTTATATGTTGGCATATCCAAAGTTTTTATCATCTACGGTCTTTTTGAATTTTTGCTATTCATATTGAAATGTTTAGATATCCAAAGTTTTGAGCATGGATAGTCAGTTTTTTATTAGTTGACTTCATATTACTTTGTTCTTTAACTATTTTTTTTTTGCATAGTCTCCATTGTTCGAACTATTGTTATTATTATTATTTTTTCTTTATTATTACGTACTTAGAGAGGCATTTTCATTATTACGTGCGTAAACAGGCCCGCCACACTCCATTCTTTATTAAATGTTTGCACAACGCGAGGCCCTTCGATAGTTCTAACAACCTTAAGTGTTTACCTAACATGCCTCACAACCTTAAATGTTTACTCAACAGGTGTGTTACAATACAATTTCCTTCGATTTTTGGATACAGTCTTGTTTGCAGTGAATTTGGGAAATGTTGTTCTTCACCGACATTACTGGTTCATTGGTTGATGCTTGCTCGTTGGTTCATTGGATGCTTCTTATTGTTGTTTGATTCAACTTTGCAAAGTTGAGGTCCTGCAACTGCAGTTGGACCTCTTGGTGCTTGTTCACTGGTTTGTTGTTTGATACTTGCTCTTGTTTGCTTCAACTTTGCAAGGTTGGGGTCCTACATCTGCAATTGGACCTGTTGTTGCAGTTTGCGTGGTTTGGAGCTGCGCTTCTGTCATTCCTCGTTCACGGGTAAGTTTCAATGCCATGGTTTCATTCCTATTCCTTGTTTGTTGTTTAGTATCTGCAGCTTGCAAGCAAAAAATTTCAATACTAGGAATGCCTGAGTCAAAATCCTCTTGCAAAAAATCTTTGTGTGTGACTGCTACGAGCAGAGAAACAATAGTGTGTTGCTGTCTTTTCCTTGTTCTTGAATGTTAATGTTCGACACATAACCCACCTCTGTCGCAGCCATAGTGACATATCGAAAAGAAAATCAAATTTTCTCCTCATTTTTTCTGGTTCTGAAAACCATACGTTTGGTGCATTTTTCCCACTCTGTTCCCTTCCAAAACGTCTTGTTCCCTTTGAATGTTGATGCTGGACACAAAACCCACATCTGTTGCAACCACAATGACATATAAAAAAGGAAATCAAATGTTCTCCTCATATTTTCTGTTCCTGGAAACCATACGTTTGGTGCATTTCTTTTAGGCTGTTCCCTTCCAATCACATATGCCCACTTCCATGTCTATGATATCATATCATAGCTCTTTCAAAAATAACAATGCAAATGGATTTACAAAACGAATTTAGATTTGTCATTGCAGAGCAAGCATCTGCCAGGACCTTGTGAAAGGGCATGCTTTTATTCTTTGGATCAAAAACCACATTTAGCTATTGGTTTTATGCTGTCCTTTATGTCTTGCAAAGCATCTTCCGCCACTGAAACACTTTTAGGATGAACGCGTGGAATAGGTTAAAAAATGATATGCCTTGAATACTCGGTCTTTGTGCTGAGCAAATTTATAGTGTTATTTCATTTACGTTGTCTGTTCTGTTTGGTTCACTATTCACTATACGTTTGTTTGTTTGTTATATGCTGTAGCGACTAGGGGAATTGAATTTGATAGGAAGAAGGTTGAAGGATACATAGCAGAATTGGTATGCACTTCCAGACTTATAGTTTTCATTTTTCTTTTTTTACCTATTTTCATATTATCTGAATATAGTTAAGAAACATCTTGAAAATCACAACTTAAGAGATGGAGCAAGCAATAGATGTTGAGTGCTATGAAATAGATACATACTCCATTGTTGACAACATTGACCAAGTATTGCATAGAAATCGGCTTTTTAGATTGGATGCATTCTCGTATACTGTGGGAGATTGAGTGTTCGATGCATTTCAAGTTCTATTGCATTTTCGTTATTCCTCGACCGACCTACGCAATGGATTGATATATCATTTCTTGGCCTGTTTAGAAAATGGCGACATCGAGGCATTATATTCATATCAATATGAATTGGCATCTGATTTTCTTTGCCAGTTACATGGAATAGATGATGTCACTACATATTTTTCAAAGATGCGGTTGTCTGCATCTGCAACTATGCTTGCACATGAGAGGGGAATTCGGGGAGATACATTTTGTATACGGTGGCTGTCCAAGTGGATGAATATATCAATTGGAATATGGTCATTGACAAGAAAACCAAGATATCTACTATTCAACAGAACTACATCTAGGGATCCATATTGCATCTTGTTCCATGATGCTAATCCTGTCAGTGGTCATTATGAACCACTACTCTATAGAAAATTATCCATATGCAATCTTGGGGGACCTCATATTTACTTGTCCCTCATTTGTAAAGATCTTCAATTTCATTGGAAACGAATTATGCATCATATACACTCCCATGGATTGCACATAGCATAAATTATTGCATCTAGTTGTGGAGATAGTCTGTTCAATGCAATTTTCTATTTGGTAGCAACTGATTTCGATGTACACTCACTGCAACTTTACACTGTACAATCCTTTTGCAATGCAATTATAGGTGGCAACCAACATGCTTTTAACTGCTTGCAACAACACCTTTTACCATATCTCCTAGAAAGTATGCCAATAATTGGAAGTTGGCAACAATACCTTGTAAACATGGCAATGCCATATGAGAAAGGAAATGTAGAGGGTGGCAGATTCTATTTGCAATGGATATCTATCATATTCAAACTAAATATCTAGGTCTGGTCAGCCTTGTCGGATGGTACTTTGTTAAGAACCAAACATCAATATAGCATAGAAAAACCTCAGGAAAAGTACTCAACGCCTTGAAAAAGAGATAATTTCAGATAATAAGCCTCTTCGAGGGGGCAACCTCCTTTTACCCCACTTAAATGTTCAAGTATAAGATG